>OU015490.1:95876103-95961103 GCA_907164885.2 Dolomedes plantarius
CCAAATTGGGCGGCAGATCTGTACTGTCCATCCGGCACCCAGGCCTATAAGAAACATCACCGAACAGGGGTAATCAACCTTCGGATGAGTTTGCAGGAATTGCTACTCAGCCCCGGTCTTCAGTTTGAACAGGGCGTACAGGTGAGAGCAGTGGTCGCCGAAATCATTACGAATAATCCTTTCTCTCATACACAAGACGATGTGATTAATAAATTCGCAAAATTTTTTGATATTTCCAATACGTAGGAATGAGAATTGGAAATTATAAATATAAGAAATGATATTGAATGAAAATTACATAATAACGAAGAAAACTTCTGGAATTTAGTGAATAGAAATAGCTTTCCATTGTTGAGAAAATGTGCTCTGAAATGAAACTTTGTTTGCGCGTCGACAAATACTTGTGAATCTTTGTTTTCCAATATGAAATACTTAAAAGCCCGAGAAATGGGAATCCGACTTAAGCGCCACATTCCAACGAGTTGGCCACAGATTTGCAATGTCGAATATTGTATTAATTATGAATTTTAAGATTATTTTGTTTAAACTGAAATTTGACTTTATGCATTAAAAACTTATGTCGCATTATTTTCTCTCTTCTAAAAAAAATAACTCCGCTGCCGCTGTCAAAAGCTTGTCACGATATTTCCTCCGAAACCGCTGGGGGTATGGCGTCGAGAGCGATACCAATGGATGCAGAAAAATGGGGGGACCAAAGTAAGACATGTCTCATCTTCGTCGGACTTTAATTTTTTAATTTTTTTATTATGTTTTGTGGGAAAATATTGATTTTTTCATCTTAAGATTACGGTAACTCGCCAAAAATTATCGTAGAATTTTAATCTGTTTACCATCTAAGACTACAGATATTTCTCTTTCAAACTAGACCTCATTTGTTTAAAATATTTAAAACAGACTAATATTTTCATCAAAAAATGAAACACAGTTTTTCAAGAAATATTTTCCCCTATGTGGATGTAATATCGATGCTCCTCGAGTTTTTATCTTACAAACAAAATATTTACATCATCTGGAAGCTGAAAGCTTTCTTATTCATATGAACTTCATTTCAAGTCTATATCTATATCTTATATCTATAAATTTTCGATTTTTAATTGAATTTTAAAGCTGATAATTCAACAGTGATGAAACGCCCTTCTCATAAGGGTGACAACAGTAAATGGATGGAAGCTGTTACATTGCCCGAGAATCACCCCTATGTATCTCGCTATTAGCCATACCAGAGGAGCGAGCGTAGCGAGCCTAGGGGCGAAGCCACTAGTCATGTTTAAATATTAACCCCACTTTATCCAGGAGTGCCCGCTGAACTCCCGCATTTCTGAAATATGTCCTCCTAGTAAGAAAGGTTGAGGACCCCTCGTCTATTTAGACCTTGTGGAGCTAAAGATGAGCGTAGCACTGTATACCAGGGATCTGCTGTTCTGAATCGCTTCTGACTTATAGCTTAAAGATGATGCTGGAAACATGGATTAAAGTAAATTCTACAGAAAAAAAAACATATTTTCGTTAAGAGACAGAAAAACAAAGAAGAATCGACAAATATTGGGATTAACGATCTAAAAGTGTTGAAAATGAGAGTTGCGTGTGGGGGTTATAGTAAAGTCATTTTACAAGGACCAGGTGACTTTTTTCTCTAATTTGTTCGAAAGTCATTTATTCGAACAATTGTTTCCGTGGTTCCAGTAACACACACAAAGAACTACAAAAAAAACAAATATTTTCGAACCGTTGCGGCGTATATCTAGATAAATCCTTCATTTGCTTTAGTTTTTCTACCATTTCTAGCACTGTTTGTTACAATTTAACGTAAGAAAACCTAAGTGGAAAGTACTTTCATACTTAAAAGCTTTTAAAGAAAGGCTAACTGTTCAGATAGAAAGTGACAAGGCTTTCTAAATCATAACTTACATTAAGGTCAATATGTATGCCCTCTTTTTATTTTATACTGACATTTATTGTTGGTTTCGGATGACATAAATATCAAATTGTAGCAAAAATGTATTGTAAATTGTATAAAACCGCATAATATACACTTTATACCTATAAAATCTAAGTTCTACATGTATGTTTCTAGCTATAACTTTTGATGCAATATAGAGGAAATTGCAAACTTTATTTGACACGAAAACCAATTCTGACCGTTTACTCACCCACCATTAATATGTACAGAAAAATTTAAGTTAGTTTTTAAATTACGTAGAAAGGAAAAATTTCTTACTTATACGTTTCACAAACTTTTCACAAAGAATTTTGATGAAAATAGCAAACTTCAGTTAAAATAAAATCAGTTGCAGCCAGTTTACTCACCCACTATTAATAGATTAAGACGAACACATATTTTAGAGCTAACTGATATTTTAGAGATAAATTTATGTGGAGATAATTTAATTCCGTAATTCCATATGTTATAACTTGAATCTCATTTCAGTCTCCTGAACATTGAGGCTTACCTGAAAGTGACATAGCGGGCCGTCTAGCCAAGATGGGTGCAGAGGTTTTGCAGAAACCAAACAGGCCCTTGACAAACCATTCCTCTAAGCTCTTCATACAATTGACCTGCAAAAATGCTTTTAAATCAGAGTCAAATGAATCCTTTAGAGAAAAGCATTGGGCTGTATTTTTGACACCCTTTCTCACTATCGTCAAAACTTTATCCATTATGCGGTCAAAGAATGAAGCTGGAACATCGATATTAGCTAAACTCGATGTTTAGCTAATAATTCTGGGCATTCTTTTGCTCTTTTACGGCTTAATTTTGATCTGTCTATTATTTCGACATCTGATTTAATGTCATGAAAAAGGCCTACGCTATTGCTGTACCAGCTCTATCAGACAGGCCATATCGGTCACATGTTTCTGACAAAAACGGAAAGCTGATATTTGACTTTTTCTAGAGCCCTTGGAGCTTTGAAGAACACGGTTCTAATTTATCACCTATATCAATTGTATCTTCTGGCTCGTCCGATATAACAGAGCTTCATTGAGAAAGTTATGTTTTCTGGTTCTCTCTATTTGTCACAGAAGCATAATATAGTTCTAACTTTCTATTTCTATCATTTCGTTTTCTATTTGCTTCCTTTAGGAAAAGTCTATACCAGCAATATCATTTTTCTTTCAGTCTTCTGATCAATCAAAAAAGTTTCTTCTCCATTCTTCACTTTTGTTCCTTTTGGACACTTACATTGTAGAAAATCTTTGCACTTACTGGACAGATATCAAATAATTTGTTACTAGGAGTGTGGTAATCTTCATTTTCATCGTCAGTCAATCGTTTCCAAGATTTTATCAAATTTTTGCATTTCGAATGGTAAGCTGCTAACGGTATAATGCGGGTGTGGGATACGATTGGAATTGAAGCTTTTTGTCATATGGTTTCGATTTTCACAGCAACAGTATCCGCAATATGTGAAACAGCTGACTCCGATGTAAGTTTTAGCTGAAATCTTACAAAATTATAAAATTTCATGACCTTCTTAGCGTAGGTAACATTACGTTTCACCTCTTCAATGTTGCCAAAAATACTACAAGAGCTAGAAGCTTTTATTGTTTTATCCATATTCAACACTGTAAGAATAAATTAGCAAATGAAACTCTAGATACGACCGAACTGTGAACAATAATGTCGGGAAGTCACTGTTTCGACCAAAGAATGTGTATGGCACGTGGGCTTGCGCATGAGCACAGTAGTAATGACCGGAGGAGTAATGACCGGACAAGGACATTCACCCCAACACTTCTATAGAGTTGCAAAAAAACTATAGAACTCTATCGTTGGCTACTTAATTAATTCTTGTCTTCTCGCTCTTTCGCGGTATAAAATGATATAGAAAAGAGAAATTTGATCAGATTTTGAGATATTCAAATCAAATGCGGGTAGATAGACTCAAAATAAATTAAAATATTTATGATACGCTTTTTGAACGGTTGGGTCAATTTATTTTCGCTATTAGTAAAGAATTTGGCAAAATTGGACTTTTCGCTCCACTCTATATATTATATATATATATATATATATATTATATATATATATATATATAAAGAAAAATTATGAAAATTCTTAAATTTAGAAACTTTGAAAGCAATACTGTTTTCACTGCTCTTGAAAACAATAAAGGAACATTGAAAAAAATTATTTGACGTTTTTTAAATAATGTTTAAGCTTTTTCGGTACCTTAACTAATTCGATAATTGAACATAATTTATTTTGCTTTATCTATGCTACTCGACGAATAATTTCGATCTCTGCAAATCCAACTGTCAAAAATCAATCAAACGCTTCCTTTGTGAAGAGATTATTTCGCCAATTCTGTGTTACATTCTGCGTGATCCAATTTGACAGCTCTGTTGCAACGTTTAGTAAAAGAGTACGAAAATAGCAATTCACAAAATAATTTACTATGTGCGTCTAGTACGTTAATTGGTAGAATGCTGACTTAACATAATGCCAAACATTGCTGATTCTCTTATAGAATGGTTAATAAGATCAGATATCTTTATATTATGCTTCCACTGTAAGGAAGAAGCTTTCCTCTATCTTTGTATTCTGAATATCGCAACCCATTTTCATGAATCTTTCATTAGCGTGAAACTGTAATTACGTGTTATTGATGAGGTACGTGTTATTCAGATCTTATGTTTCTCTGAGAATCAAATAAATATAGGCAAACATTGCTTTTCTCCAGTAAGTAGTAATCAGAAAATATCCATCTTAATGTTTTAAACGAGAATTGCTTTTCGCATTATTTTTCACTTTGTGTTTCTAATGTATGAGTATGACTTCAAAATAAGCATAGCATGACTGCGATCATATTATAAATTACTTCCGGATCGTTACCCTTTTGATCATCTATAAATCACAGGAAATGAATAATCGAAGCTGATTTTAATATTTTTCAGGCATGATTGGCTACTGTTTTAGTTAACCTAATGGAAGATTTCAATTTTTTCTTGTTATTCATAATTTGAGAGTCGCAATTGCCAATTTGTAATCACTTTGAAAACAAACTTTTCCGAATTCATTATAATAATACTTTTGATAACAACATTTTCTGGTGGTTCTTATCTTTCGTAACACTGAACATTTTTCTCCCTTGGCATACAGTTTAAAGTTTGAAATGTAACAATGAAATGTGACAAGATTCATAATCTTTCACCTTAACTTACAGATGAATACACAGTCATCTAATTTGACATCTAGGATATCTGAAAACATCTAGCTCTTGATGAAAAGAAATTACACTGGCAAAAATAAGCTGCATTTACTGACAAGCATGCTCCGAGTTCTAGACATATTTACGTGTTTAGATGTCATTATTATATAATGGGGATATGAACTCTGTGGTAATTTTTATGACTTTGCTGTTCACAAAAGTATTGACAATGAATCATCATTAGGTAAATGTGGGGAAATAAAGCTTCTTTTCCAAACGTTAGTTAGACAAATCTTTTATTTTAATTGGATTCCTGACCCAGACAAATTTAGTTGAAAAAACATTCAATATCACATCATTAAGTCGCCCACGTGGTGTAGTGGTCAGCGATCTGAACTTTCACGTAGTGGGCTTAGGTTCAAATCCCGTATAAGACTTGGTCGTTTCCGTTTCGTACCCCTCACATGGAGCAATACTGGCTAACCTATGTATGTTGCTCCCATAATAAATATCCAGTAAAATCGAGGAGTATAACATAATGAGAATGTCTCACAACAAAGTGCCTCCGCATTAGACAATACATATATATACAGTGGTGGCAAAAAGTCTGACACACTCATTTTTTTGCATAATTTTTGTATTTGACTTAATTTTGCGTTATGAAATTATCGTACTATCTTAACATTGTTATTGATTCTAATGTATTTTTTCATGCTGATTCATATCTTTTATAGAATTCATGTAAATAAAGAGTTCATCGATTTTGAAAAAAAACCACGATAAGACAAACACAAGGTCACTGTAAAATGAGTGACTGTTTTAAGTAATGAAATGCTCCGTTATTAACCAAAGAGAGAGCAGTAGTGATAAAGAGTTGAAAGAAGAATGTGCAGCATGTTTTAGTGTATTGAAAGCAGTTGTGTGTTGCAATTTGAAGTGCGTGTGTGGAAAATATTGGAATTATGGGTAAATTTTCGTTTCTACCTGATGATAACAGGTACAAAATAATACTTTTGAAGGAAGAAGGTTATTCTATGCACCAAATTACTGGTAAAGTACCATGTAGTCTTTCTACTGTTGTGAGAACGTTGAAAAGATATTCTGAAACAAGTTCTATTGCGGACAAGGAGCAATCTGGACGACCGAGAAAAACAACTTTACGTGAAGACAGGGTATTGCACAGATTTCACTTTCAAACGGAAAGGTTAATTCACAGGCAATTTTGAAACAATGGACTTTGACATCAAATGTGAATGTGCCAAAGAACTGTGAGAGGAAGACTGCTGGAAATTGGATTACGAGGCTGCAAAGATCGCCCAAATCCATTACTGACCGATTTTCAACGCAAGAGCAGATTGGCGTGGGCAAGGGATCATCATTATGACTGTTAAAGACTGGGAAAATGTAATATTTAATGATGATAGTGAGTTTCGTATTTCTGGTAACCAAAATAGTGCCTATTGTAAGACGTGCACTCATGAGTTATTCAGCCCTCAGTGTCTGAAGCCCACAGTAAACCACCCGACGAAAGTGATGATATGGGCTGCATGTCTTCTCTTGGTGTTGGAAGACTTCACATCGTGAGCGGAACAGTGGAAGCCAGGGATTACATTGAAATAATAGAAAAAATTTGCTATTAACAGCGGGAGAACATTTTGGGGATCAGTCATGGATTTTTCAGGGTGATAATGCTCCATCTCACCGTGCAAAGGAAGTCCAGAAATGGTTCGAAGACAACACTATGAACAGGATGAACTGGCCAAGACAGTCTCCGGATCTTAATCCGATAGAGAGCCTATGGCATAAAATTTGGTATATTTCAAAGAAAAAACCTTCAAACAAACGTGAGTTAATTGAAGCTTTAATAATTTCCTTCAACCATGTTGTCACAAAAGAACTTCGATAACAAAAGATAGTACGATAATTTCATAACGAACAATTAAGTCAAACGCAAAAATTAGGCAAAAAAATTAGTGTGTTCAGGACTTTTTGCCACCACTGTATATATATCAAAGTTATCAACCGCAGATCATATGTTCATGGCTGTCTGTAGTAAACACCTTAGGTTCCGACCAAGTATAAGATTCCAAAACGTTGATAGCACTGTCACTGCAGATTGTCATTTGAACTGATGTCATTATTCAATAGCCGGAATGAATTTTGAAGTAACTTTTCTAAATCTAAACAACCGTATAAAACAGACGACCTTAAAACACATAATGACTCATTGCCACTGCTTAATATCAACTCACATAATTTTCTGTTATTCTGGAAATTCCGTATGACGGAACTTTTCGATTTTATAAATGCCATAATTTGGACATGACGCTGTAACGTCCTCATAGATGCCAATAAAACACTCGAGACAGAATTATATATATATATATATATATATAATATATATATATATACAGCTCTATTAAAAATTATGTACAATACATACATTTTATTCAGACTATTCTTAGTCAGCATTTGAGATTACTCTCGATATTCACCAAGACTCCTACCAATCTTTAACCGAGAGAGGAACCCTCACCGATCAGCATCTTGGTCAGCTTTGCTCCAATATTTAGCTCATGCCGTCGATTTCGGCTGCTGGCCCTCTCTCTCCTTTTATTTTTCAGGCGCTCCTATATAATGCTGGTTTAGTGACAGTTTCCCACGCTTTCGCGGACTACAGACGTTGTTCAGTCGAGCGGTCATGGTTCACCTCCACACGGGGTCTCTCAATCTCTTTGAGTCCTTTCCCGTTCCAGCGGCAGTCAGTCTCGGTGTTTCTTCGAGCTACCTGGGTCAACGCCAGTCCCACTCCACCTTTGTGTTCTTCGTCTTGGCAGACAGGGCTTCTTGACAGGGCCTATTTTCCTTCTGTCTGTTCTCGAAGAGTCAGCGGTTTCAGCTAGAAACAGGAGGGGGGGGGTGATTTACACAGGAGTGGCCAAGGGGCTTGCGTTTCCTGGTAATTAATTATGGTCACCTCAACTCCTCGGAATAGTATTTTCCGGGAAAGGAGAGTGTGGTTCGGGGTGGTCTCTTCTTAGTAAAGGGGAATGCAACGTCTATTATTCTTACTCCACACCAACGGCGACGGACACGAAAATCATGTATCTCGTTGTTGCGCATGCGCATTACAAACAAATTTTCACTCCCCCGGTTCGTCTCCCTCTCTGTCTCTGCAGTTTCAAGTTGGAAAAAGTTCAACTTTTGTCTCTGTTGCCATGCTCGACAGCCAATCAGACTAGAAAGAAAAGATTATGCGCATGCGCAAATAAATTGCCTCTTTCCCCTGTCTTCTAGCAGGTGAAGGCTTTTATGACAGCCACAGAGACATGTGGCAAAAGGTGTCTGTCTTTTGTATCTGTCGCCGTTGGTGTGGAGTAAGTAAAAGAGTCTATTCAAGTCGCTTTACTGCAGTCGGAATAATTTATAGTGTTAACAATAAAAAACGAATAATTTTCTAGAAACCAGGATGATTTTTCTTTTCTTAAATCTACCTTTAAACTCGTGTATAAATATTAGATCACCCGTAAAGCCTTGGATGCCTGCCAATTTTCATAGAACAATGGAAACAAAACTCTATATTGAATGAAAATGAAATTTATTTATGTTACATAATTCATTTGAATATTTCAATCAGTTTGTGTTATTAACCATTTAGGAATTCAAGTAAAGTAATCCTGTTTAAAACCTTTTCAGGTCTGGAAGAAAATGGATTTGAAGGAGCAAATGTTTTATATGCTATCTCTAAAAATACTGAAACTTTTACAATCTTTCGACTTAGCTGAGAAATACATTACCTTGCTTGCACCATTTTTATGAAGATTGAATAGTTTCACAGCGAATTAAATACTCTTCTTTTCACTGAGATATGGCAGCAGTTATATTTGATATCAACGCATTTCTAGTTTACTTTTCATGGGAACATACCCTATGAAATAGAAAAATGGATGAGTTTCAGCTTAATACCATTCGCGTTTTTTCTGTTTGGGGATATTTCCTGCCAAATAGGACAAAGTTTTAATGCTATCTTAGCTTTAAGTATTATCAGTAGATGGCATATTCTAATCGAACTTCGCAAAACTTAGTGCAAACGTTAAAAAAATATTAGTTAACAGACATTACATCCTTAAATTAAAAATATAAATCATTAATCCTGACTTTAACGAAATTTTAAATTTAATTTTTCATCTTATTTCACGTGTAACGTACTTTTAAAAAGTTGATGCTACCGTGCATCGTTTATTCTTCATTGAATTGTAGACAAACCTAATATTCTATATGTGTTCCTGATGAAATATTATTGTCGAAATGAAAACTTTTGTATTTAAATGGAGGATGGATGTAATAAATCTACTTTATTACACAGGCATTTAATTGAAAGTTCCGACTGACGCTTAAATAAATTAAACGCTTCTTTTCTAATTGTCTCGGCAGGTAATTTATGGAGCTCCTCTGGAATTAACAAGGGCCCAGTCTGCGTTCTAGACACCTCAATAGAAGTAAAGTATAGCTTGGTAGACACCAGACAGCGTTTTAATAAGTTATTCCCTTCCACTCAACTAATTCTGAAATGGTCGAGATATTTTCTTTATTGTTCAGTTGGACAGCTACAAATTTCCACATTAATGATATATTATGATACAGCGTTTCCACACCCTCAAATTATGAGTGGGAATGTAATTATATACCAAACGAAACGCGCACAGTAAAGGTACGACAGATAAGTATATAATCGAAAATCGCTAACTTTGCTCTTAATTTAATGCTCCTAAAACGAGAGAAAAGGTCACCTTGCATTTTAAAATACGGTAACCCTTGTGTGAGTAGAAACAAAATGTATCAAATTGTTTACAATCAGGCCAGTTGTTATCAAGTTATAGTTATTTTTAATCATACTTTTTCTGGCAAAGATTATTTAATATTGAAAAAAAGATTTCAGTTTCATTTGACAATTCTTTGTTGCCACTTGTCGGATAAAGAAGTTTTAAAATTTAAAAAAGGCAAAGATTTGCTTTTATAAAAACGGTGATTATTTATAAAGTGACATTGTGTGTCTCAGACAGGTGAAAACAAAAGAGACCGGACTGAAATTTTGGAACATGTGGCAAATGACTTAAAAATGTCGTTATAAGAAGCATTTTTTCATAAAAACACCGATAAATTACTTTTCAGGAAATGAGCATTCATTCATTCTGATTTTTTTTTAAATTAAGAATGGGAATGGATTGGAATTTTTAATTAATTATATAAATAATACTTTATATAAGTGCATTTTCAAAGTTAACTCTTCATAACCTATAAACAAAAGGTGATCTAACAGGGCATAATAAATAACATTATATGTCACTCATTTGAAGTGTTGAAACAGGTGAAATTCTTATCTATATATATAAAACAGTTCCGTAACTGACTGACTCACAGACTGACATACAACGCACAGACCAAACCGCTGGCCCTAAAGTGCTGAAATTTTAAATGGCGATTCTTCTTATAGTGTAGGGGTGCAGTAATAAAGATTTTTGAAAATTCTTCTTAGATTTTTAAAATTAAATTGTTAAGCTATTTTTAAGTTTGCATTTAAAATAATAAATTTTGGGTTATAAATTTATATCACAAGAAAGAACATAAAAATCCCTTTAAAATGATATTTTCGAATCTTTACCTCGATTTTGTGATTTTTGGTGAATTTTTAAAGATTAATTTTTAGAATTTAATTTAAATGCTGATCACGTGATTTCCTTTTTGGTATTTTAAATAAATTTATCGTCTCGTGCATAACAACTAAATAAACAAAAACTATTTCTTTTTCTTGCTAATGCGGCAGACGATAGGACATTATCGAAAAAATATTAAAATACAATAAAAGATTATGTTCCTGAAAGTGTACTATATTTACTGTACTATATTCTTTATGTCCTATTAGATTTAATTTAAATATTTTCTTCTACATTATTTTGTCTATAAAATATCCCTTACGATATTTTATAAATATATATATTTTTTACATCAATTGTATACATTGATCGTCGAATTTATTATAAATATATAAATTTATTTATTCTTTTTGGCATTAATGGCATACATTGATCGTTGTATTTAATTTGAATGTACTCCGTAGCGAAGTGCGGGTTTTCAGCTAGTTTACGTATATACCTTGTTAGTTGTAGTTGTTTGTTGTTTCTAATCCTCTGGCATCCGAATATAAATTCAGATGAGATCCATGAGGTTTGTAACTCGGGCAAAATGAAGGACGAATAGAGTGTTTGTTATAAGATCTTCTCTGGTAACGCCCAGACACTCCTAAATGTGCTCCGGAGAGGCCTGCCGGACATGGTACAGTGCAAATGGAAAAAACCTGTCTTCCCCTGTCAAAAGAAAGATCCTGAGGGGTCCACTAGCAAGCCTAAAGAGTGCAGTTTGGGAGCTTCTACGGCAGTTTAGGAATAGGAGAGTGCCAGGACGACTCCTTTTGGACCAGTGATGGGTGGAGGGGGAGTCAACCAAACATATTATCTAGGGCCTTTCTGACAGATTATGGTTCACTGTAAGTACCCTGTTAGTAGTAAAGGATAACAGACGGTGAAGGGATTCCCAACTTGCAGTAACGGGACTACGGGATAAGACGTTATCAAGTTGATACTTATTTTTCATAAAAATTCTTGCCATGTGGATGTTCCTTCACCATAAGTTGCAAAGCCTTATCCGGCATATTTTTAAATTACTCTTTGTTAAATGGGAGATATGTATGAGACTTACCTAGTGATTAAGTTATGGTTGAGAATATTTATGCTGCAGTTAATATTTCTATTCCGCACACATTTTCTCTAATCAATTACCCTATCAGAGACTCCGATTATTTTACGCATTGTTTTGAAGTGCATTGGCAATGTCGATTCCGTTTGTTGGGGGGGGGGTGTTGAAAGAAATTATGTAAAGGCACTTTAAACCTTGTGGAGCAATTACTAGCAATAGCGGATTCAAAAAACATATGAAGAAACAATCAGTGAAGCTCCCGGAGATTCAGAGATTTTGACACTACAGAAGACATGCATTCAATTAACTGCCTATCGGACCGATCCAAGACGCCGCCTGTCATTGCTAGCATAATCCCACGATTCTGTCTCGAAAACAAGATGTTTTCGCAGAAGAACCCCCACTGCGCTGCGAGGAATTTTAGTGGGATTATACCCAGACTCAGTTTTTTAGAGAGGGTCCCTGTAAGATCCGGACAGAAGCGGCCACACCAGATCTACCTCCTGAAACTAAACTAGGTCATAGGAAGCAGCTGTTAAAATATTTTGTAACCAGTCGTCTCGATAAACTGCAATTTGTTCAAATACGAATCTTACATTTGTTAAGCGTTAGTTAAATTCTGACCTGTTTTATTAGCAACACTCCACACCTCGAACATTATTTGCGATATACCACGGTATCGATCAGCACACATCAACGCCTCATCAACTCGCCAGAAGTTGTCACAGTGAAACCATCTCACATTTACTGTTAGAAATGCCAAGTATATGGTCTAATAATCATGAGGGATAAAAGGCTGATTAAATGGATCTGACTATTCAAAGAAAGTAGCGGAAAATCACTTTTTGAGGCCAGAAGCTGGTGGCCGATTGTAGTCAGAGATTACTTGATGCTGATAGAAAATAAAAAAGGTCAACGATTGAGTGACATAAATCGTAAATCACTAGTCATTCCTTTAAGGCACAATTCCACTGAGGAAACTTTTAGGCAACAGGCAGCATGCGCCAAATCCGTATGCTACACAGTCTTTCTATTGAAGGATCACGAAGCGACAAAAAACAAGTCCGCATGTTGCCGCATACTGCAAGTTGGTTTTGTTGCCGGAAAGCATGCGCCACCTCTCGACAAGGAGAAACATTCTCCCTAATGTTTGCAAAATGAACCATTGAAGGCCCAGCTGTTTTAAATGCAATTATGCTTAAAATTTGGCCAAAATATGATACAAGTTATCATCCACCTGCACTATAAGAAAATGTTAGAATATCATAGAAGAGATAACTTAGAATTTTCAGAATAAAAAGTCATTTTATCATCCCATGGAAATCAGTTCTGAACTTGAAATTCATTATTAATTTTAAGTCATACATTCAAAAAATTTAATACAACAAAAGTTTGAAATTATTTAGAAATGAAAATGACATTAAGGAACATTTTGAAACTTTGAATATAAACAACTAACTATTAAAACACAATAAAATGCAAAAAAAAGTTTATAAATTTTACCTTATATTTTTCGCAAACTTGAAGAGTTATTTAAAACTCATTTTAAAGTAAAATTCTCGCCTTGGTAGCAAATTTGCATTTCTTCACTATTTTTATGCAATGCATTAAAAATTGATTTTCATCAAGATGTTGTATTAATATAGTTTGATAGCATATATAATTTTAATTTTAAATGGAAATTGGTTATGCACTCTGCTCAAGAAATGAGTTTTTATAAAACTTTAACTCATAAGTTAAGTCAAAACTTATGGGTTTTAAATTACAAGCCAAAGCAGACATATTGTATCTCTAATATGGATATACTTATAAAATGTTATAATTAAATTCAAAAACATATTTTGAACATTGCGAATATGAATCACTATTTTAAGAAATAGGGCTTGTGGTCGCCCTGTGGTACAGCGCGCTGGATTTCGATGCTGAGGTTGTTCGGATCGAATCCCTGCGTTGCGCCCCGAAAAATACATACATACATATACATATTAATATATATATATATATATATATATATATATATTATATATATAGTTTACAAATGTAAAATTACTTAATATGAAACAAAAATGAGTAAATAAATTTTAGGCGCTAAGCTGCTCACAAAAATATTTACGATATATAGATATTTAAAATTAAGATAACTAAAAGGGCAAATGCGACCATTTAATACTCCTATAACCTGAAATAAGATAGACATAATAAATAAGGAAAAAACGGAATTGGAGGTGGTATAGTTGATGACTGGGGGGGGGGGAGTTGTGACCCCCAACCCCGGTTAAACATGTTTTAAGCCAGGCAACACTCCCGGAGGTCGGCTATAACACCAAGACAGTAATAAACAATTATGAAGAGGGAAAAATATTTTAGGTGAATTAGATAAGTTAAACCAGATTTTTTACTAATATAGTCCAACTGAAACATAATTACAATAATAGCGTGAATGATGTGTACAATGAATAGCGTTTTAACCTTTTAATAAAGAAAAAAATAAAATTAAAAAAATGAAAAATGAAAAAAATCTTAATACTAAGATACAGAAATAGAATAATACTAATTAACTAAATAATTAACTCACTAACATACACACTATATACATTAAGATACAAAATACTTAGCTCCCACCAAGCAATGGACACGAAACTCATGCACACTCACTTTATAGACATAGTAGGGATAAATATCGCCGTATTAGGGAAATTTTTAGTGTTGCCACATTTAGTGTTTTAAAACTATTCACACCATCTTTATTGTCTAAATTAAAAAACTGTTTAGAATTGATACGAGGAAATTGACAGGAAAACCCTGGTCAAGAGCTATATTTATGAATTTAATTATACTGACGTCCATAGTTTTTTATTTGAATGTAACGTTGACAACGTATTAACTGGTTAGTAACTATATTGCGTTTAATATTTAAATGTAGAGCATTATTCCAATTCATAATCCTAACAGTTTTAAAGTGTAAAACTCGCGTTTATCATATAGACTGTATGATATTAGATTATGATTAACATTTAAACTCAGTCTAAAAATACCAAATTTCCATTGTTATCTTTATCAGTCTCCACTAATTTAAGATTTTTAGGGTAAAAATTAATATCTATTGCAATTAAGTTTTCAATTAAAACATATGAGTATATCATCTACATAACGGAAAAACATAAGTTCATTTAGAATCATTACTCCTCTTTCGTAAAAGTGAAGGTATATATCGGCTAAAGCAGATGAGCATCCTCCACCCATTTGGTATTCCACGTATTTGCTTATAGAAGTTTCTACCATTATATAAAACTGTTTCATTAAGTACAAGATCTAAGAACGCACGATATTTAGTTTCAGTTATATATGTCTTTAAATCATGTTGATCGTATAATCCATGTATAATACTATAGAGATCTTTTAGGTCGATAGTGTTGAAAAAGATCCGTAAAATCGTAGCTTTTAACGTTGGTAATATCACAATAAAAGTTTTTTGCATATAAATGCATAGTTAGCAGAAACTTTAATCAACATATGTTATAGCAAATTGATCTTGTAAAGCAGTTTATAGCCGGTTTTAAGGTATTCAAATTTTACATGAGATTTTTTTGGTTTAGTTCTCAGATAATCACCTTTACCTTTTACCTTTACCAGGTAATCACCTTTACCTTTTACCTTTTACCTATTTCTAAGCTATTATTTATGAAATAGCCACCCTCTTTACTTATTTTTTTATAAACTATTTTAAGTATATTTAAATTTTATTATTAGCAAGCGTTAAGTATGTATTGCAGCCCACAGTTACAGTTCTAAATTTAATAGGTGATTTATGAAATTTAGGGATTAAGATTAAATAGGGAACCTTAAGATTTTTAATATCATAACCTGCAAGGCGATATAACGCCTTTGATACGATTTTGTATAGTACAAGACATAGAATCTAATTTTTTATAAACAGTATTATCATTATAGCAACTGTAATAGTTTGTCACAATAAAAGTTTTTTGCATATAAATGCATAGTTAGCAGAAACTTTATCAACATATGTTATAGCAAATTGATCTTGTAAAGCAGTTATAGCCGGTTTTAAGGTATTAAATTTACATGAAGATTTTTTGGTTTAGTTCTCAGATAAGCAATTTTAAAATCACTTAAATAATGAAATTTCCACTGTTCGAATGTACTTACAGGTATACTATGCTTTATAGCTGTTTTATAAATAAATTCATCAAGATTACGTTTGAAAATTTGAATACATACTTTTTATAACCTATGCGAAATCCAGTACCATAATCATTAAATTAGTCAAAGCCGTATTGTCTGTAATTTGAGTATTACCTGTTTAAATGTGGTTGTAGTGTTCATTGTAGTGTTCATTGACAAACTAAGAACACTTTAAACTCAGATTAAATCAACACCGTAGCAGTATTTATCGCTGTGATACTAATACTGAAGATTGTTCTTTGAAATCCTACATTTTAAAAATCATGGGTGTACACAGTATTATTATTTGTCTAGTATAGATGTGATTCCTGACACTAAAAATAGACTATGGTGGGTAGGAAATCATATTAGATTACATTCAACTGCTTAACCTTACGGTCTTAACACTAATGTTTACGACAAAAATTGCAATTGGAATTATATTGTTAAATCCAATACACAAGTGTATTGGTACATAATTCTAACTATTCCAGTAATAATATCTATCTAAAACGTAAGCAAAGAGGTGGTCGTCGTAATAAATATAATATAAAGATTATATAGACTCTTTCAACATGCTATGTAAAACTATAATTTAAAACCGGATTATCCAATAAAATGGATTAAAAACATCATTTATGGTTGTAAAAAGTTTGGCTAAATAATCTGTGGAAGTTGGTTATTGGGAAGTCTTTAAAACAACTTATTCCTAATAATACACATTTCATTCCTATTATTATAGACCTAGTCAAAAATAAGAGCTCTGATTGTGGCATAACATTACATGACTACGAGACAAAAAGCTGTAGCAATATTAATGTATAACTGAGTATGCAAACAATGGTTTCGATAAAATACCTTTTACAAAAAATTGTAAATCAGAATATGCAATATTTTCCTTTGAACAATATAAAAATATTAATAGCTTCAAATATAGTAGACCGTTGGGTCGCTAAGTTTTCAACTATAATAATATATAAAAAATGTAGTTGATGCTTCTCCTGGAAATTGTAATTGTAACATAATATGACCGGTTACAATGGACACTACAACCACATTATAACAGGTAATACTCAAATTACAGACAATACGGATTTGACTAATTTAATGAATTATGGTACTGGGTTTCGCATAGGTTATAAAAAGTATGCATTCCAAATTTTTTATTATATACAAATTTAATGAGACCTTCGATTCGGACCAGATATTAGGGGTATGTTATTGAGTTCAGATATTTTAAATGCCTGATTAATGATCTGCAGGGCTAACATAAATTATTATTTTACATTTTTGTTAGGTTACAATCTTGGAATGTGGCCGTGTTTTATTAAATAGAGAATATGTTTTAAACGTAATTTGGAAAGACTAGTTTCTTGTTACTTACACACACACACACACACACACACACACACACACACACTATATATATAATATATATATATATATATATATATATAGATATATATATATATACATAAAAAAAAATTCCGCAACTTTGGTTGTTGCATAATCTAAAAGCCTACAGTTTAAAAATAGTCTGTATCAAAATTTTATACATAACTTTGACAACCCATACACGAAATTAATTGAAATTACGATCCACATTTAACATTTAATGGTACACATCTTGAATCACTTATATAACAAAATCAAAAATTACATTCTCGATAGAAAAGAATTAAATTCAACAAACCTATGTCTTTTGACAAAGAAAAGTACTTTTAATGTCCTTAAGAAGGTTAAAAAATAAAGGAAAAGTTACTGTTTCTCTTACGGTAGTAATACCAAATTCATCCAAATCATATAAACTTCATTTCGGAGTTTTTTATAGGAAAAATCCCTGAAGAAATGAAATAAATGCCACATGTCACTGTTTAACCGTGACATTCCTTCATGAAAACTACTTCAAGATTATGAAAAGTGATTTTCATTTTTGCATCAAATAGTGGTAGTTAAAGTTCACAAGAGTGCTTTCGAAAATGGAGGTACTTAAATTTATAACGCTAAAATTCAAACCGTATTAAAATAAATATACTAATCAAAATCTTTTTCCAAATAGCTTTTACTAGAGCAAATTGATTAAAAAATTAATATAATAATTAACAAAAGCATTTATGATGGGAGGGGCTTGTCTATTTATTAAATTAAATATACTAATCAAAATATTCTTACAAATAGCTTTAATTAGAGCATTTTTTACAAAATTAATATGGTAATTAACGAAATTATTTATGCTGGGGGCTTTATTAATTTATTACTTCTAGTTATATGGACTTTCTTTCATTCAGAAAGATACATTACTGAAATCCCTAGAGATAATTTTCAAGAAACTCTGAGGAATTTGTAGTGTAACCTTTGAAGAAAATACAAGAACTAAGGATATAATTCCTAATGAAATCAATTTAATAAGGAATTAGTTTACAAAGAATTCGCGGTGGAAAAAACTTTATTTAAATTCTTCATTTTTTCTCTAAATGGGTTTTAAATTTTGCAGTTTTAAATTCAGTACTTTCATATATTGAATAACGCACTGTAAAGTTTAATTTGGTTAAAAAAATATTTTAGGTGAAGATAAGTGTTAAATGAAAGTTAAGTTTTAAAATTTTAGGTATATAATGTTCCTTTTCTTGAATTTTAATTTTCTATTCAACCACGTTTTAATGTCAAGTAATAATTATTTTTTAAACCAACAATTCGTAGAAAAATAATCAAGCTATACATTTTTACCATGTGTTGTGAAGGATCCACAATTTGGACATTTTGAACTCCTTCCAACATTAATAGCCATTTTGTTCTTCCAACACGATTACGGGGCATAAAACGGCCATATTGGAACTGCACCAATTTTCCAAGAAACATCGCACCCCCTGAATTCCTCAGGACGGGGGAAAGAAATTCCAGGAAATTCAACGGACTTCCAATTTTCTTGGAAATAAGCGTACCACGTGGGTCAACCATGGAATGTCAGAGCATCCTGCCCTCGAATAAAAAACTCGAAGAGGCAATAAATTTACGTGAATAACTAACCTGGGGAGGGGTTATAATGAAGATTGTGGGAGCCCCGAGTGTGGGAGAAACGACGTTCGGAGGGATAGCGAGAGAGCGATTTGAGGGTAGCGAGCTGCGAAGAGAGCCTGGTAAGAAAATGACGCCCCGTAAAAATGCGAGATGTCCGTCTTCAACCGCCAGCGCCGAATCCTGTTGCCTCCGCCAGTGAAGGGCCACATGAATTTCAGCCCGATCCCTAAAGCCTCCTCTTGTAGAAGTGCCTCAACGATGCCATGCTCTGCTGTTTCATCAAAACTCCCCAGGTTGGTCATAATTTCCCACTTTAAATAGTGCTCATGCCTTTTGAGAGATTACGAGACTTTTATTTCACTCAACCCGTAATGGTTATGCCGCAGGAAGCGGATGAAGTACGCCCTAATTCGGTTAAAATATGTATAGCCAAGATCTTAAATATAATATGTAAACCCGACCTTTTCTTGTAAAATATTGTATAATAAATGTTGTTATTTTTATTTATAAACGCATAGTTCCCTTTGGAGTTCACCTCCCTAAATTTACACAACGCAAAGGGGTATCTCTAGTACCCCTCATAACACCATGTTTTTATTAACTCGCCTTCTTGTTTGTGTGTGTGTTTGTCCAGTACAACTGTTGCAATCGATTTTTGCTTCCCGACTAGTTAGACATTTGAAACTTTTAAAATAGCTCAGAACACATGACAATGCATTATTTTAATACTTTTAGCCAATCTTTAAGCAGATTTGAATCATTTCAGTTAATTCTGTTTTGTGGACTGTTGCCGCCATTTATTGGCCGGAACGGAAACGAAAAGTTAAATGCAAGTTAACTTCCAATTTACTTCATTTTTTTTCAAGTTGATGGGATAATTCATCAAAAAAAATTTTTTAAAGTATTTATTAATACATAGAATTGTCAAGTTTATATGATTCAACAGAAATTGTAAAAACATGGTATATAAAAAGATCTTTTTATTTTAATTTCGCATATGAACTTAATGATTTCATGTGGAACAAAGACTGTTAAAATTAACTTGAATTTAGAATTTAATCAAAAAACAAATATAAATAACCATACCATAAATTGAAACAACAGAAATCTATCACAAAACGTATTTAGTTAAAGAAACCATCTAACCTTTCTTTAAACAAAATCGGAAATCAGCTTAACAATATTATGCATGTAAAGAATGAAATGCCAGAAGGAAAGTAATGTTACTGCAGTTTTACTAAAATTTACGCTGACAAGAAAAAAAATAATGCTTCTTTTCTCAGCTATACACAGGAACAAAATGATGAAAGGTTAATGTATAAAATAATAAAATAAAAATTTTAGTTTTGAAAGATTTTTTTAAAGTCAACCATAAATTGGAAGTTAATTCTGTTGTATTAAAATAAAGATAATAAAATATTTTGTTAAAGAAGCTAAAATGATTTTTGAAGTTTCATTGTTCTTATTTATCAAAATGTCAGTTTGAAAATTACATTAAATTTCGTGCAATCACATTCTATAGAGAGAAATATAGCAGACTTTTGCAATAACTTTTGCAGCAACTTTGCAGACTTTTGACATAAATGTTTATTCTACGGATGTCAATTAATAGCATTAAAAGTAGAGAGTTAATGTAAACTCTTGATGCTTTCTGTAAGCGGATATCACAGAAATATGTACGTCTTAATGAATACTTCTTCAATTCCACGGTAATTTTTCTATTTATTGTGGAGCTGAAGAAGTGTTCATTACGTGATTACTTGCTATTCACAAGTTTCCTGTAAGCCATCTGGCCTTGGTCGAAATTCGAATCTCTGCCCCCATTACATACACGAGGGCTATTCCTTAAGCCCGTGCAAAAGCAAGAAAACATAATCTTTACGGGTAAAACCTTTTTTTTTTAATTTTCATCATAGTCTCCCTTGAGGTAGGGATGCGACATCGATGTTGATGTTAACAAAACATCGATTTATTGAAGCCGATGTTTTTTTAACATCCATGCTTTGTGCTCATGTTTTACGTTGTCTCGATGTTTTTTTTAATGACAAAGTACCATAATAAAAAAAATTACCACGTTGCATAATTTTCACACTCAGTAAATGTAAGTATGAATTCTGAAAAGGACGAATACAAAGGGGGAACGATTCCTTAGCAAACAGATAAATGGCAATCAACAACCAATGAACCAATCAGAGCACTTGGAATGTTCCTGACACTCCAGAACCTTAAATGGGGTTTTAATTTATAAATAGTATATACACAAGAGCAGCCATTTAAGTTTTTGTTTTGTTCTGGTTTTATATAAGTTGGCGTTAATATTATTAGTAACATGCCTCTCAAAAGTACCGTTTGGAAATATTTTTGCAAAACCTCTGACAAATTGGCGAAGTGCAATATTTGCCTTAAGTCGCTCAAAACTTCTGGCAATACCACGAATTTATCTGGACATTTGAAGGCCAAATATGGCGATATTTACAATGAGAATTTTGAGTCATCTATGTAGCCCAAGGCAAAAGCAACCAAGTTTTTGTCATTTGTGTCAGTCCAATCAGAGAGTAAATTAAATACCCCCCCCCCCACACGACTAACCGAAATAACATTAATGTTAGAGGTTACTAAACCAGTTTTAAAAAATGGATGTTCTAAAACATAGATGTTTAAAATCATCGATGGTTTTTGGGCGATGTTTTATTCGCATCGATGTTTTAATATTGAATATCGATGTTTTAAAATATCTGTGTTTTATTATCGATGTGGCATCCCTACTTTGACGCTTATACACTTAGTACAACGATTCTCTATTTTTTTATTCCTTCCATATACAGTAGGATTTGTCCAACTTTTCAAAATAAGTAGTTGTTTCGGCAATCATCTCATCGTTTTATGAAATCTCATTCTGCCAATCATTTTTTTCATATCAATACATATATTTAGGAATTCAATACATATATTTAGGAACATATAACAATCCAAGGAAATCAAATCTTGAGAACAGTTGGGGATACGGAAGAACTTGGTAGCGTAAATCCAGCAATTTTGAGCTCAAAATTTCAGAAGTGAAAGCAGTGGGTTGTCGTGGTGAAGATTCGCGGTAGTTAATCGATTCAAATGATCTCTAAACACAGGCTAATATATGTATCTGACAGAAGCTTTGTTTGGTATCCTCCAAGAGTTACCGACAGCTAAAAATAACCTCGAGTAGGGATGCGACATCGATGTCGATGTTTCAAAATATCGATGTTTCGATAAAAACATCGATGTTCTAAACATCGATTTGTTGAAGCCGATTTTTTAACATCGATTGTGGCGGTGAGAATGTAATAATTAATTGGGGTATTATATAATAAATATAATAATAATGATAATTATGATTTTGAATTCATTGATTGATTAAGATGGGTCAAGATTGTGGTTAGTATACTGCATTCATTGTGATTCCCCAAATGACGGAAACAACTCTGGTTTGCACTGACAAATTAATTTATTGAAAATTAAACACATATATGTATACACTCATAATCAAAACAATCACTACACTTTAAATAGATTTTTCACATTCAATTAATTACTAATTATTCTTCTAATAATATACTTTACACCCTTAATTAATAATTGCCATCATTCTACTACATGGCACGCACTGTCGTCCTATACATATTTGATCAATATTTAGCGTTATTTCAAATCTATCAATATCCGCGTTATCATTAATTACTTAGGACAAGGCAGCATGGCTTACGACAAATTGGGAAATAACAAACAATACCTCCGTTTAATGATACGTCGGGCACTGTTGGACATCATACCTCTGGCAGTAGCATCTTAGTCTTAGATATCTCAAGGGTGGGATCGCAGGGCTTAGTTGATCGCTGGGGCCTTATCCCGGTTGACGTTCAATTCCTTTCATCGATCTCTTCTACTTTAAATGGCACTTTCATCTCTCATCTCCGATCTTTCATCGTCTTTAACATCTCCAGTGTGGGACCGCAGGGCTTCAGTTGATTGCTGTGGCTTCGTTTCGGGTTGGCGCTTCACTCTTTTCATCAATATATGTAAAATCAGACTCATTTCAACAGCCGTCCTTCGCTACCTGAACTCTCTGACCAACTTCGCTTAATTCGTTTCATGTAACACCAGCCTCATTCCATGTCTATCAACGGTCAAATCATTTCTACCTCTCTTATATCAACAGACTCATTTTCTCCTCATTCCATCTCTATCAACCGTCAACTCACTTCTACCTCTCTATATCAACAGACTCCTTCTCTTCTCATTCCATCTCTATCAACTGTCAAATCATTTCCGTCTATCTGTCTGTGCAGCCTCTTTCTCTCCTCTTTTACTCAAAATTTCTTCCCTTACTTAATGTTTTGTTCCGCCCACTCTGAAATTTCATTGGTGTCTCCAGTCCCTTTTAAAAACATCCACACACCATCATTCGCTTGGGTTTTTAATTATAACTTCTTTGGTGACCATTCCTAGTTAAGGGGCGTATCTATCTTCCTGACCCCTTATTTCATCGTTCCCACGGATGACTATTCTCCTCTTCTTGAGAGGTCCACTTTTTATGACCCTCAATAAATTCTGTCTCCCTACCTTGCAACACTTTTATATCCCTTTTATTTTCTCTGCATTTTACGTTCTAAGCCCTCTTTCAGCGATTCGTTTATTGCCTAAAATTGCTCTTCACTATTATTTACCATCATATCTTCCAATTAACTTCTATACGTATTTCTTTGTGCGCTTTCACGATGTCGCGAAACTCTGCGACATCTATGTTTTATGCTGGATGTTTTACGTTGTTCGATGTTTTTTTTAATGAAAAAGCCCCATAGTAAAAATATTAACCACCTAACATAATTTGCACACTCAGCAAATGTAAACTCAAAAATTCTTTTAAATGATTTTGCCGTATACTCTATTGATATGAAATCAATTCTTTTGTCTTGTGTTACAGTGATGAACTTTTTACAAAGATGCACTTTTTACAGAATTTATTTTTCAAAATTATGTAAGCCTCCTGAAAGTAAATTATTCTCCAACTTGTCAATAAATATGACTTGATATTTACAATAATTTTTCACATTTAACCAATTTAAATTTGAAAACATCGCGGATTTTTCTTTAAGGCTTTGGTCCTATCAATTGTTTTTATAGCAATAATTTCTTCCTAAATTTTATGGTAAAAGTAATAAAATGTATCATGGAAATTCTGTGGTATGTGTTAACTCTTGTAGCTACCAAGTTTTGGTCATTTGTATCAGTCCAATCAGAATAAAATCCCCCCCCCCACGTCTAACCAAAGTAACATTAATGTTAGAGGTTACTAAACCAGTTTTTAAAGAAATGGATGTTCAAAAACATCGATGTTCCAAAACATCGATGGATTTTGGACGCTGTTTTATTAGCATAAATGTTTTAATATTGAATATCGATGTTTCAAAACATCGATGTTTTGTTGTCGATGTCACCTTCCTAACCTCGAGACGTACTAGTGGCGCCATCTCGTACATTTTGCATAGCCATATCGAACAGCCCTTGTATAAACTGCATTTCTCCTTTTTATGTGGAAAATGCGAACTTCGTTTGAACAATTTTATATACAGGGGATCAATCAGTGAAAACAGCAGAATCTCAATACCTCAGAACTGTGGCTAGGTATGCCACTTTTGGTTTTCGATTTCGAGCAGCTATTTACAGTTTCCCAACACTTGTTTATGGTTTTCAAATACGAGTAATTGTTTTGAAATTAAATTTTAGTTGAATTAGAATGTTTCAAAGATATTTTCAAATCTGAAGTTTGAACCTCCTCTAAATATTTTTGACCACTCGGAGGGTCAAATATAAAATGTCAAATGTTAACGAAATAAAAAACACGATTTGAATGCAGAAGATATCTATTTATAGTAACAGTGTCCTTTTAAATACTTTATCATTCAACATATCTTTAATAGAACCAGGTTGTAGCTTTTTCATTAAAAATTCCCTTTTCAAACAAAAATCTAATATATCCGAAAATTATCTCGACGAAGTAAACGTTTCCTTTGAAGTCATCAGCTTTTGTGACTAACAGATATAAGAATCTCAAAATGAGAATTGAACTTCGACTTTGGGAATTAAGAGTCTCATTTTCTCTAGAAGTAAGTCATCAAATGTCAGACGTTTAATTTATAAAATGCAGACTATGTATGTAGGGCCAGGAAAAGAATATTTCGAAAGCTGATTCTAGTTTAAAAGCTTTCAAGCATTTCTAAGCCATAAACTGTATCGTATAATGTTACTTAGAAATACAGTGATTGGATCTGTATATTTCTTTGTCTCCCTATGGGAAAATGAATACTACGAAATATTTTTTCTTAGAGACTGATGCTGAAGGAAATGCCATGTATAAATAACTTCCAATATAAAACAGTTTCATCCTATTTCATAACAAAGTTTACTATTTTCCCTCAACACATAACCCTTAAATTAAATTACACAACGGTATAAAAGAATATAATCTAATACGCATTTTTCATATTGCACATCAAGCAATGTATTTACATCCTCCGTCTACTCTCAAAATCAACGCTGGGAGACATGAACAAGTACTCCGTTTCAAGATCATGTGTAACACAAGTTATTAACCTGCATATACTTTGTCTGTTTAAATTTTTATTGAATTTATTGTACACTAGCTGTTTGTCCAGCGTTGACGGGGTATTTTGGAAATTTTACTTTTCACCTCTTCTCTTCCGGCTCCCTTCTCAGCCTATGGAGCTGAACTTGGATTTAAACGGCACCGGAAGTGTCATCATTCATCTCAGTGACCCCGAAAACTACGGATTCGCCATAGTCACGATTTTTTAAAAGGTCACCCACTTACCACCCCTACCTCTAATGGTGCACACAACTTGGGCTTAAATGTCATTGGGACTGTCACCAATCAGCTTAGTGACCCTGAAAACTATGGAATCGACACTACTATCGGAATTTTGGACATTTTAATTTTCACCCCCCTCCTTCTCTTTCCCCAATGCCGATTGGCACTGAACTTATTTAAAGGGTATCGATAGTGTCAATACTCATCTCAGCGACCCCGAAAACTATGGATTTGAGACTAATTTCAGTCGTTTCCGATTATTTTTACATGTCAACCCGTTCCCACCCCTAGGGGTGCTAGGGATGCCCTACCCCCACAGTATTTTTCCCCAGATTGTAAGTGTACCAAGTTTTGCTGAAATTTCTCCATGATTTCCGGAGTTATGTTTATATCCATCCATATATATATATTTGTAGAATACAGAGTCTCCGGTCATGGGGGATTGCGGGTAAGGAAGCATCTTTGATGGATTTCCTTACCTCTTTCCCAAAGAAATGAATACTACATAAAAAAAAAAATCGGCTTGAATCTTGTTACCCGTGGTGTCGGTAATAGCAACAGCGGCGTTGAGGAAATCTAACATTTGATTCCGCTGCAACAGATGGTATTTTAGAATTTTGCTGCACCAGTTATAGATCGAACTACACCGTAGTAAAAATAACACCGAGAAATACATAGCAGTTTTTTTAAAGAATGAAAGCAAAATGATCCCCCTGCACATAAATTGTATTTAATATCAGAGTTCGATACACATTCTGGAGTGGACAGACTGACGATGATATTCCACAAAACGTCAATAGATGACCCTCTATCAGAGGTTAAACTAATTCTATATGTAATTTAGTTTGATACATAGATGAGTATTTCCGTTTGAGAAAATATGTTTATTTCATTTTAAATCATGGTATTAAAATTGACTGATTCAAAAACAAATCGACATGTATAGTTTGAATATTCTCGTGAAGCCTCCTATTTTTTAGACTCCCGTCTTTTCTGGGCAAAAGCTTTTGTCCTCTTATGAGGGATGTCCGTCAATGAACATTCTACTACATTCGCAAAATGATATTGACTTCATTTCCAGGTTTCTTCCAGTTTTCGATTTCGTATAATTCTATCAAATTTCGTATCTTACTATCAATCCTACGTCAGATTCAGTCTAGTTCAATTGTAGTTAATCCTCAAGTACACCGTGTAGTCGAACCATATGGCCCACGTGACAATCGTCCTCTTTGATAGCCCCACTAAATGCACTTACAGTTGATGAAGAACGATTGGAGTGCATAAAACAGCTTAGTTTTCTCAACCCTTGCAGGAGCAATAACCTCCACCGTTTGCACGGTGCACATTTGTTTCTCGATCTTTTTAACCCTAAAAAATCCTGAAGAATTTTCCAATTAAAAGTTGTAAAATGATTTTACTTCTTTAAACTGATAACAGACATTTTCTGTACATTTAACTGGAATACATTGATTTCAAGAGGGACGAGAAAAAAAGACGGTCCAAAAAGGTGAACCACAGCCCCTGAAAAGGATTTAAATATCGAGTGTTTTTAACAGAAGAAGCACTATAGTAGCATTTGTTGCAGTCGATTAACTTGAGAGAAACTGGCTCAGCGTTTTGATTACCCCAAGATGACTTACCTCCCGAACGAAAATATTTTGTTTCACGGAGTCAAACGAAATCGAAATTTGTTTCGAAATATACCGGCTACATGTTTCATGTACCTGTTTAGAACGATGTTTACAGTATTCACGCGTGAAAGAAAGAGCGCCCGAAAAACTCCTAACATGAGGAGAAAACGCAAGCACGCGTGCTTGCGTCTGCAAGTTTTACTGCGCGCAATCACTCGCGAAAGAGCATACGTGTAAAGAGCCCTAACCTCTTATCCTGATGGATCTGATGTGCCAGTGCTTACAACGGAATTGCCAGTCATCGCTGCCGAGTCTTCAGACTCGGAACATCCAGAAGTTCAAGCCTCCGCTACCGAATATAAGCCCTCTGGAGGCGATTCACCTCAGCCCTTCTCTCAGGTTGAACTTTATGATCTAGGCCTTTCGAAAGAGGCACCTGTATTGTTGGGCTCCAGATAGAAAGAAAAAAAACTTATTGGCCAAAGGAACCTCTTTTTATTGGTATAGGAATCAAGAAAAGGAATTTGTTTCTCCTCTTCCTTAAAGTACTTTAAGAAAGAGGATAACCTGGTCTATTGTTCTGATGTTCTCGGATTGATGAGCAAACTTAATATCACCTGCGATAAAGATGAATGGAGGCTGTTTATAGATTCATCGAAAAGGATCCTTGAAGCTGTCCTTCATCACGGAAGCCAGTATGCATCTATACCAGTTGGACACTGGTCCTCAACAAAATAAAATATGCCGACCTCCGTTGAATCATTTGCGGTGATTTGAAAGTTATCTCTATGTTTCTTGGTGAACAAGGCGAATATACAAAATTCCCATGTTTCATTTGCGAGTGGGACAGCCGTGATAAGAATCAACATTGTGTAAAAAAATGGCCGAAAAGACAAAATCTTGAACCAGGCACCAAGAGAGTGATTCTGAACAGCTTAGTTGATAAAAAAAAAATATTGTTACCCTCTCTGCATATAAAATTAGGTGTAATGAAGCAGTTTGTTAAGGCTATTTCAAAAGATGGCGATCGTTTCAAATACCTGTGCAAAAAGTTTCCACGTTTATCCGAAGCAAAGTTGAAATAGGGAATATTTGTTGGTCCAGATATCCGCAAGCTTATGAAGAATAAAGAATTTGAGACAAGCACGACAACACAGGAAAAAGAAGCTTGGGTTGCCTTCAAAGATGTCGTCAGTAAATTTCTGGGTAATTACAAGGATCCTGACTATAAAGCAATTGTTATGAATATGCTGGACAAATTTCAAGCGTTGGGTTGCTCCATGAGTGTCAAAATACATTTCTTTCACTCACATGTGGACATTTCCCCTGAAAATTTAGGATCAGTCAGCGAAGAACGGGGTGAAAGGTTCCACCAAGACATCAAAGATATGGAGCGCAAATATCAAGGAAGATCGGACAAGAACATGCTCGCCGACTACTGTTGGGTGTTAACACGAGATAGGCCTGAGATTGAACATAAAAGAATAACGTCATAAAGAAGTTTCAAAGGAAAAAGAGTGCGTACTTAAATAGAACCCATTTTTGTTTTGTTTTGTTTTTTGCTCAGTTTAAAATTTGTTTCAAACTTTCATGTACACATACATAATATTTTCTCCTCTTGGCCCATCGTCCATTTTATGTAAGTTACCTTAATAAAAACATATTTAAATAGTATGTTGCGGATTTTCTTCTAGAAATTACACCATAATTTGATGCAAAAAGTTTAAACTCAAGGGAACTTTTGTTTTTCTCTCGTTCAGATGTGGCTAGTGCGATCTGGCAACAGTGGTTTTCATCCATTTAAACCTTTAAAAAATAATCGATTGCTGAAAAATCAATTTTCCTCACCAAGAATCGGTTATTTTACACAGATTTAAATGGATGAAAACCACTGTTGCCAGATAGTATATGAAAAAATTGTTCGAGAGAATTCCTTTTCGAATAGAATTTTAGCAAAAATATCGATTCGATTTTACAAAAAATTCTGACGTGATGGAAAAAAATGGAGGTCATTTTCGAAATCAGCATACCAAATAATATAAAACTCAGTGAAAACGTCGCTTGTATTTTTCAGAAACTTCAATTTCGCAGACCTGTGATCATTGAAATATACCCCAAAATAATTTAAAAGCTCTGATTTTAAAAAAAATATCTTTTATAAGTACCGGAACCTATAGAATGATTAAATTGCCAAATATAGATTAGCTTTTAGTTCAAAACATAGTTAATAATATGTGAAACACTATTGCAACATTCCATTGAAATGCATTGAAAACCTTTTAAATTATTAGCTTTCTCTTTTACAAAAGTAACTGAAAAATGATTTTTCTAGAAAATGCATTTAGGAGATGCTACTCCCGCTCTTTTAATACAGCTTTAAGTGTATTAAATTGGCCACTAGTTTTCATCCAGTGATTGTATGAATAAAGCTAAAGCAGTTTTAGAATCATAAAAAAAATATTAAAAAAAAGTCTTTATAAAAAAAAAAAAAGTTTCGAAATTTTGCACCAAAACAGCAATTTCACCATACCTTAACACATTCTGAGAACTCACAATTTAAATGTTTCAGAGGCACAATTTCTGAGATGATGGAATTGGAAGCAACTAAATGTACAAAAAATCCTTAGTCAGTAATGCTTAAAATTATAACTAATAATAATTACAAGATAAAAGGAACTTTTTATATACCATGTTTTTAAATTTTCTGTTGAATCATATAAACATGACAATTCTATGTATTAACAAATACTTTTTAAAATTTTTTTTGATGAATTATCCCATCAACTTGAAAGAAAATGAAGTAAATTGGAAATTAACTTGCATTTAACCTTTCGTTTCCGTTCCGGCCAATAAATGGCGGCAACAGTTTACAAAACCAAATGAACTGAAAATAACTGAAAATTAATTTAATTCTGCTTAAAGATGGCTAAAAGTATTAAAAAAATACATTGTCATCGTGTTCTGAGTATTCTAAAAGTTTTAAATGTCTAGCTAGTCGGGAAGTTAGTTAAAAACGATTGCAAGATTTGTATTGGACAAACACACGCAAAAAACACACAAACAAGAAAGCAAGTTAATAAAAACATGGTAAAAATGCAAATAATTCAACAGAGAAAGCTATTATATACATATAACAGGAAGAATGCAATGACAGTTAAACAAAATAATCAGAATTCCTGCCCTTAGAGCTAAACGCACCATAAATGCAAGATTCTGTAGCAGTATAAAAACTAAACCATATAACGAGGCAACTGACAGATCTCTTCATCAGGAAGCCTAACGGAATCAGTTACCTCAAGGGGGGAACTTTCTGAATTGGATGCAGGTCTAGCCAAAAGACATCCCAAGGCCCCGAGATTCCCAAAGGAAACAGTCAAATCAATTAAAAATAAGCAGAATTACTGCACTTAGAGCTAAACGCACCATAAATGCAAGATTATGTAGCAGTAAAAATAAACATACAATCCTAAAAAGAACACAAATGAAAAGACAGAAATATAATATCCACACTCACCCTATCACGATAAAGTTTGAAATGACGGTTAGAAGAAAAAATCAGCATTTTAACCTTAAGAATTGCACCATTGCATAATAACTACAGCGCCACACCCAATTGAAATTTTAAAGCAACAAGTATTGAAAGAAACTGTGAAACCATAAATCCCTATCATAATTGTCCTTGAAATATACCCGAGTCTAAATACCATTTTTTAATTACAAAAGTTATTGGGGAAATTGTTCTTACGTAGGTAATGCTGAGTGATACACGAAACCTTTCTATTGATCCAAACTAGTGGTGGCCTTGTATGTGCCAAATCATAATAATAGGAAAATTCAACGCGCGACACCAAAAATACACTGCAAATGTGCAAAGTGTAGTAGATATACATTCATACGGTATATTTGCATTGTGACAAGTCAGAAAATTTCATTCAATTCAAACGAAAAAAATTTAAAACAATTTTTTTGTTAAAAATATATCTTTTTTTTCATTATTTCAAGGTCTGGTTGTAGCTTAGAGGTTCCGAGACGTAGTAGAAGGGGAATAGTTTCGTCCATAAGCTGGTTCTTCACCTTGCTTTGAAGCATTTTTACAGTTGAGAATTTTTGTTCGCACTCATAAGTTGTACAAAACGAGATATATATCTTTGAGCAAATTTTCTTGATTTTGAAAACTGTGAAACTGGCAGATCCTACCAAAACAAAATTTATTCTGGATTTAGTATCCATGTATTTATTTTTTAAAAATCAAATTTGGTTTCAAGTCCACTGCTTCCATTTGTAGATCGGAATCAATTAAATATAACTCTTCATCCGGATAGTTTAAAGGACTTGGAAACAATTTAATAATAATTTTTTCATCGACCAAATAAGAAAATCTTCTTTCAGATTCTTTTATCAAAATATCTTTTTTTTAAACTTTATATCTGTTATAGTCGTTGTTCTCTATTTCATCTTGACTAAAGACTTCATAAGATCCATTTTCAGATTTATTTTCCATTATTTCTTCAGTGAAAAGTCATTGAAATATTCCAGATTTTTATGTCATAAATGTCTTGGAAAAAAGTGTTAGTTTTATTTAAAAGGCGTCAAATGTTTTTACCAAAGTGGTAAATAAATTTTCCTTTTTCCTGAAGTTGTAAATTTAAAATATTCAAATGAGTAGTGATATCGTTTTAAAAAAGCAAAATCATTCACCCGCGGTCTGCTACTCAGTTGAACGCCTGCATCGAAACACATATTTTACAATTATTGAAATTTTATAATCTATGTATTATTTCTGAAAGGTTTTTTTATTTGGAGAACTATTTTGAGAGAACTACCGAACTTAAAAATATAGTTGAGGTATCAGAGAAAAGGTCTCAGGGTGCAGATGTGCCGGTCGAAGAGAAAAATTAGATAGGGGCAACGGTTCGGGCTCGGTAGAGGGTCGAAGTTATGTAAACATTTTCTCTTACGCTAGATGGCGTGCGCACGCTCGTTTTCTTTTCAATTGTTGTCAAAATCACTCTGAACTTTTTATTTTAAAATCGTCTGTTTTTATTTTCATTCTGTGTATTAATTAATAAGCTTGGCTGTTCAATTTGACTGTCCGTGGCAGTCAGTTAAAGTTGATAAGACTAAGATATCAAAGTTCAATAAGCACTACTTGTTAGTGTAATTCAAAGAGGTATAATCCGTCCTCAGCGGGTAGCTTATACAGAAGATGTTAATTATTCTGATGACTCGTCATCGCGAACGCAATCATTTCCGTCATCTTCGCAGGGACGACCACCAGTCCTATCCCCAGGAGCTGCAACCAATAGGTCCAGCTATATCATCACCTAGTCCAAATTCAACGACCACATAAACTCTACTCCAGCGGTCGGAATGAGAGCATCAAGTCGCAACACAAGACGCCGAATTTAGCCAATATTATCATTTCTATGACCGATCAGTACTTGTCGTTAAGCGTGGCAACTTACCATCTCAGGAAGGCTCATCAATAACAACTAGTTGGTATTTTGCAATTCTAAAGCCTATTAAAACCTGGTTCCAATCAGAACTTGTCCTTCATCTTCTTCTTTTTTAATTTTTTCCCTTCCTTTTCCGCTATTTTAATTGATTAAACATGCAGTAAAGGTATCTTTCTGCTTTCCAAACAGTTTACAAATCTGCAGTTCGCTCTTTACAAATATAATTCAACAGTCACAATATATAAGTAAAATTATCTCAATAAACAACTTATACAAATTAAACATAAGATAAATATTATCATTCCATCATTGGTATACAAAATGCAATTAGTTAATAATCCTACAAGTTATTTATTTATTCTTACTTTACTATTTTAATTGATGCATAAATTATTCACTATTTAATTCCATAATCCCAATTCACATTATAACTTCACTATACATTATTATCCTATATTTACATTATTTTGCATTATATAATGCAAGGCAGTAAGAATATTTTTTATAAACCCTCTCATTCTATTATAATCGCAATTGCTGTAATACATTAATCAACTACTATTTATATCAGATTCCATATTTTTATATTATATATTATATTCAATAGAACTAATAGACTATACACACACACACATACACATATATATAATACACACACATACACATATATATAATATATATAAATATATATATATATATATATATATATATATATATATATATATATATATATATATATATATATATATATATACACATACACACACACATATGTATTGTACCGCAGTCAATAATAAGCCTTTCGCTTCAAATATTTTACTACGATACGTTAAACATACTACAACTACACAGTTAAAGCAAGTATGTACAGTGAAAGATTATATACATTTCGAACATCAGGATGGCTGCAGGTTCAAAACCAGCTCTGGCCTATGAGGCCTCTCTGACCAAGAGGCATATTCCCATTCCTTACATGAAATCGTGCCATTACATCGGTTTGCGGCTGCTGATTGGTCAATTGAGTTTGCATCGGAAATTGCTATAATATTTTATCCTAAGCGCATTTTAAATGAGATATATTCTAAAATCTACTTCTTACTTCCTTTCATTTCGATAATTGCATAATATTTGATCCTAAGCCCATTTTAAATTAGATAAAATCTATTTCTCAGTTGCTTTCATTTATATATATATATATATATATATATATATATATATATATATATATATATATATATATATATATATATATATATATATATATATATATATATATATATATATATGTAGAAAGCAGAACTGAACTCTTAACTATGAACTTTAAACTTCATGAAATGTTATTTGTAAACGCATATTATGTCTGGCGCAAGAGGGCGCCGCTAGCACGAACATTATCACGACCCCTCTACTCTGTTTGGGGAGAACATTAAGACTCCCGCTTTGGATTCCGTCGTGAACGGACTACGTTTTTCTTTCAATTCGTTCTAAATAAATGTAATTGTTTTTGTTATTTACGATGGTTTCTAGTTAGTTTATGTTGTGGATCTTTTATTCCAACCCCGCGCCCACAGAAGATGGTGTCAGAAGAGGTATTAGATATGAATTAGAAAGAAATCTACGAGAACACGACGCGAATCTCCATCAACGCATTACGATGCAACGGACTCCGAACTAAAGTAAGACTATTTTTATGAATTACGATAGTGACTGTTTTGTTTCTTCGAATTACGGCTAATTACAATAATTCTATTTATACGATTTACGATTAATTACGATTTTTGCTACGATTAACGACTCTAAATGGAAAAAATGAAATTAGCTGATATTCCCCGAATCAAAGCAAACTTGAAGTCTGCTTCTGTTAAATCTATAAAATGTTTGCATAATTTTGTTTATGAAACTGAAGGTGACCGATTAAACTGGAAACGGTTACGAGAATTTTCTGGCTTTGACTACCAGAAAAACGACGAACATTCTGAGAAGAAATTAACTTTTGCTGTGAAAAACGTTAGGCTTGCTAATTTAATTACAATTTGCAATATTTTATGTATTGATTGTGACGGAAATGAAATTGTTCTCGCTACTCGAATTCTCGATAGCCTATTAGATATTGAAACGCTTAAAAATGATAATTTTGAATCTGATAGCGACGATGAACACGTGAATGAAGAAATTCGTAGCGAAGTTAGCGAATTAACCCGTGTAGAACCATCAGTAGATAAATTTTCTAAATTTACTATTTCCTATCATGATATCGAAGACAGTTTGAGAAAGTTTGACGGGAAAGATAATTATTCCATCGAAAAGTGGATAACTGATTTTGAAGAAACGGCGAGTATTTGCGCATGGAATGATCTTCAAAAATTAATATTCGCGAAACGATCATTAACTGGATTAGCGAAACTCTTTATTCAAGGTGAATCTGGCTTAACTTCGTGGGCTAAGCTTAAATCAGCTCTTGAACAAGAATTTGCCTCGAAGTGCACAAGCGCCCAACTCCATAAAATGTTGACGAAACGTCATTTAAACAACGAAGAATCTCTGCAAGAATATTTTCTGGTCATGAAAGAACTAGCAAGCAGAGGTAACATCGAAACAGAATCCCTAATTCAATATGTTATAGATGGTATTCCCGATAAACCGTCTAACAAAGTAATTCTTTACGGTGCGAAAGATTTAAAAGAGTTTAAGGAAAAATTAGGTATTTTCGAAAAAATACGAAACCATACTACGATTCCATATGAACCACAAACAACAAAAAAGAAAAAACATTTCACCCCTCTTTCAGACGTGTCTCCCCGCTTTCAGCGTTGTAAAAACTGCGGCGATAAAAATCATAGTGTTTGTCCGTTTAAAGACCGCGGAAGAAAATGTTTTAATTGTAACCAATTTACGAATGACCACGTTTCTGCTAACTGTCCGGTGAAAAATAATAAAATCCCTGAAAGTCAAGCCATGAGTATCAGTCGCAGTGTTCCCGAAGAGAAAAATTCTCTTGTACAGATAAGCGTCAGGTTGAACGGTAATGAGCTGACGGGTATTTTCGACAGTGGTTCCAGTTTGCATGTAATACGATCCGCTTGCTATGAAAGACTGTGTCTCCCAGCTGTTTCTCCCCCCGCCATAAATCTAGTAGGACTAGGCTCTAAGAATGTGCTTACCAAGGGTTCTTTTATGCATAGCGTGGAAATCAACGGACACTCCTTCGAATTGCTGTTTCATGTTGTCCCGGACGGAGCAATAAAATTCGACATTATTATTGGTACCCCTCTGTTAGATTTAGCTGACGTTATTTTGAAAAAAGATTCCTTAATTATTCAGAAGCCCTCCAACACGAATAACTTTCTATTGTTAATGGAAAATTTACCAAACTTTGATTCTAACGAATTAGATTTAAACCACCTTAAAGATAAGACACGAAGAGACACTATTTTTAAACCTGTATCTACGTATACGCCAAACAAAACTGAAACCGTAGATATTTCTAAGAAGATAATTTTAGACGACGATATAACCGCCAAAATTAAAGCTGCCCAAAAACGAGACGAAAATATTGAAACGATTAAAACCTTGATAGAAAAGGGAAATGATGAAGAACATTTTGTCAAAAATGGAATTTTATATAAGTATAAAAATGGAAGAGAACTTTTAATGGTGCCTCAAGAAATGGAAAAAGAAATAATCAAACGAATTCATAATAAAAATCATTTTGCATCATCCAAGACCGAAGACGTTTTAAATCAAAATTATTATATACGTAATGCCAGAAAACAAATTGATAACGTCATTGCCAACTGCGTAGAATGTATCCTATGTAACAGAAAACGTGGAAAAGGAGAAGGTTTACTTAATCCTATCCCAAAAGAAAATTCACCGTTGAGCACGTATCATATTGACTTTATAGGTCCTATGCCTTCTACGAACAAGAATTATCAACATATTTTCACTGTTGTCGATGCCTTTACGAAATTTGTATGGTTATACCCAGTAAAATCGACATCGTCACGCGACGCGATAGAAAAGTTAAAGCTACAACAAACTACCTTTGGAAATCCTTCACGAATTATCAGTGACAGAGGAAGCGCATTTACTTCGAATGATTTTGAGACCTATTGCGTAGAAGAAGAAATAGAGAATATTAAAATTACAGCAGGAATTCACCGTGGTAACAGTCAGGTTGAAAGGATGCATGAAACTTTAATTCCTATACTCTCTAAACTTTCAATTTCCGATCCAACGAAATGGTACAAATACGTGTCTATGGTCCAACGAATAATGAACAGTACCGCTTATCGAAGTACTAAATTCACACCATTCAAACTGCTGACAGGCGTGAAACTAAAAGGCATAACAGACATACGAGTGAAAGAAGTCTTAGAAGAAGAGTACCTTAACGCGACGATGAAAAAGAGAGAAAAAATGAAGGAAGAAGAAAGAAAGAATATCCTTAAGATTCAAGACGAAAACCAGAAATCCTTTAAGAAAAGGAAAAAATCATGCAAGTACAAGACAAGAAAATCACGTGCAATCAAGCCTATGCGGTACGGAACAAGAATGAAATTACGACCGAAATTCCTAGGTCCCTACCAAGTGACCAGTGTCAAGCCCCATGACCGGTCCGATGTCGTCAAAGTCGGACAACACGAAGGTCCCAACGTCACGTCCTCCGCTGTCGACTACATGAAACCGTGGCATCCCCACTATCCCGATTCAGACGACTGACGAGTTATCCCGCCATCCGATGTCACCACAAGAGCACCCCCTGCATGGTCCCGTGTACTTGATGTCAGCACCACCGCATCCCCTGCATGGTCCCGTGTATTGTAAGTGTGTTCCATTTTATTTCTTTTTCAGAGACTGTCAGTGCCTATTGCTTAATGTCATCCGAGGCCGCATGACAGCTAGGATGGCCGATTTGTAGAAAGCAGAACTGAACTCTTAACTATGAACTTTAAACTTCATGAAATGTTATTTGTAAACGCATATTATGTCTGGCGCAAGAGGGCACCGCTAGAACGAACATTATCACGACCCCTCTACTCTGTTTGGGGAGAACATTAAGACTCCCGCTTTGGATTCCGTCGTGGACGGACTACGTTTTTCTTTCAATTCTTTCTAAATAAATGTAATTGTTTTTGTTATTTACGATGGTTTCTAGTTAGTTTATGTTGTGGATCTTTTATTCCAACTCCGCGCCCATATATATATATATATATATATATGCTATATTTTACTACGAACGCGAATTTATTTTTTAAATTGATGCCACCTGTTAATATAAAAGTAATTTAAAGTGACAAGCTATTTGTAAAAGAAATTTTCGCCATAAATGCCTTCATATTTGTTTTTTTGCGCATGAAAATTTCAAGAAATTACCAATTTCCATGGTAATTTCACTGTAAAATTTTTGGAATAGAATAAAATAGAGTAAATATTACTCAAAATTGACTTTTTTCTTAAATTTAAATGTTGAATTTAAAAGAAGGAAAGATATATTTCTTTTTTTTAAATTTAAATGTTGAATTAAAAACCTCTAAATCAGTATAATTTAAAATTTAATAATACATAAATATAATCGGAAATCGTACAAATTGCTTAAATAGAAAATTTAGATTTTAAATTCTTACATGGAACTATGAAAGAATTCAGTCAAAGATTTTTATAAACAAATAGCTTGTGATTTTAATGTATACATGAATTCATATGCTTTTGCTTTTACATTAACGGATGGCGCCACTTAATAAAAAAAATCAATTCAGATAATCAACGTCCCTTGTCATTAAAGATGACATATTTTATTCTTGTAAACGTATAAGAAAGAAAACTATATTTGAATAATGAAAACAACTTAATAATATAGCAAAGTAATACTTACGAGCCAAAAAAACGGGTACCAGATGGATTTAACGATCTTGAGTTCCACTGTGTATTTGTCAATTCCCCAAATTGCTTGACCCATTTATTGCAATCCGTTAAATTTTGAATGTTACTGCGTACTACGATACTATTATTTGAAATAGATTCTACACTGCTGGCCACTGTAAATGCAACACCATGAAGGAAACGTGCAAATAACATGAAATTTACAACATGCATTAACGGAGGTGAGATATGCAAATGATTAGAATTTAAGCGCAGACGCACATCACGCGCGCCTGTGGCGCCACTTCAAAGCGCTATTTAAGGCTTGGAGATTTCGACGATTTCAAGTTCGGCAATTGTATTTTTCTTGTGGTTTAAAAAAAAAAACAATAAATTATGCCTCGTCGAAAATAGCGATTATCTTTTGATCAAGTATCCGAGTTCGACAGAGGAAGGATAGTGGCCTACCGAGATTGTGGATTATCTTGCAGGGAAATCTGTAGTCGTGTTGGACGAAACCAAACAACTGTAATGCGGATATGTGATCGTTGGATGCAGGAGGGTATGACGGACCGGCGTGTTCGATCGCATCCACCTCAGCGCACCACTTCACGTGATGACAGGCAAATTGTGCGCATGGCAGTGACGGATCGCTCAGTCACATCACGAACCATAGCACAGCACATGCAGTCTGTAACGCATCATCCAGTGTCTGCGCGTACCATTAGACACCGTTTACAGCAGAGTGGTCTGTCCGCAAGACGTCCATTGCTTTGTCTACCCTTGACGCAGAACCACAGACGTCTCCGCCGCCAATGGTGCGATGACAGAAGGATGTGGACTGCAGAATGGAATGAAATTGTCTTTACTGACGAGTCACGCTTCTGTCTGCAACACCACGATGGTCGCATTCGAGTCTGGAGACACCGTGAAGAGAGGATATTGAACAGCTGCGTTATGCACAGCCACACTGTTCCTGCACCGGGTATTATGGTATGGGGCGGTATTGGATATCACTCTCGCACACCTCTAGTACGCATTGCCGGTACTTTAAACAGCCAGCGCTAGATCTGCGAGGTGTTGGAGCCAGTTGTCCTTCCTTACCTTCAGGGCTTGCCCACAGTCATATCTCAACAGGATAATGCGCGACCACACGTGGCACGCATTGTCCAACGGTTCTTCGCCAATCACCAGATTGAACTGCTTCCCTGGCCGCCTCGCTCTCCGGATCTTTTACCGATAGAAAACATGTGGTCCATGGTTGCTCTACGATTGACCCAGATTCCATCCCCAGCTGCCACAGCAGATCAACTTTGGCAACGTGTGGAAGCTGCTTGGTCTGCTGTACCCCAAGAACTCATCCAAAGTCTCTTTGAATCAATGCCGAGGCATGTGGCAGCGGTGATCTCCAACAATGGCGGCTACTCTGGCTACTGATTTTGGCAGGAACCACACTTCACAGAAGTCTATAAATTTAATCATTTCATACTTGGTCAACATGTTATCTACAAAATAAATTTTGTTGTGATATCTCTTGTCTTTCTTGGTGTTGCAATTTGGGTGGCCAGCAGTGTATTTCGTTCAAAAATAGTGATGGAAGTTTTGATTCTTGAAAAACAGACATTCTTGCATAAGCATCAGAGCATCAAATACACAATTACCGATGCAAATTCAGTTGACCAATCAGCAGCCGCAAAACGATGTAATTGCACGATTTCATGTAAGGAATGGGAATATGCGACGAGGAGAGCCGAGTCTCTCTGGCACTCAAAAGCAGATCTCCCTTCGTGGACTATTGGGGTCTTCTTTTATACTGTCGGCGAATTAAAAGGGATTTCTTTGGCGTTTGAAGTGCTGGTAAGTGTTTGAAGTTTATGGGATTCTAAATGTCACTATAGTGTCTAAAATTCTCAAAAGCCCTCGAACCATTCTGGGATTTATGCGTTCTATAACGTCAGAACCGCACATTACAAGATTTTTATGGCATCTTATTCTAGAGTTTATGAGACCGGCCACATCAAAAGTTCGCATATAGATGTAATGTTGAGGGGTAGGAACGGGGCATCACATACTTATAGAAATAATAGTTCGTGTACTAATTAAGACAATGTCACAGAAAATTTCGATACTTCAGTGATCTGTTATTAATACCAGTAGGCCTCGAACCTGAAACTATCATTCCTAGTTTAGTGTTCCACCCCTGAGCCATCTTCTGATCTTTCGTTTCACGCTTTTAACACTTCCCCAAAATTCAATTATTTTAATCTGTAAAGAATTGACAAAATTCTCGATTTGTTTAATACAATTACCACTAGATACCTTTATTATAATTTCTGAACCCCCCCCCCTTTTTTTTTCCTTCTCCTGTTTAATTATTTACTGAATGCTACTATAACTTATTTCTCACTATGTATCAGTCTAGCAGCTTCCTTAGAAAATCTCAATGGCTCCATGAATCTGAAATGTATTCACATAGCGAATCCGCCTCCTTGAATGGGGCGACAATTCTAGACTTTTACTAGTTCTGTCTACATCACATCATCTTACTTGCAGGTTTTACGTATTATTTTAATACTTATTCTTATTATTTATTATGTTGCACTATGTTTTATACTGTATAAACCTTAAATACCATGCTTTATTTTCAATGTTACTAATTTACTTTAGAACCAGGTGTCTATAATAGGCCTTTAGCTTTATTTCCAATAAGCATTTCTTATTTTGCATTTGCCCTGTTCAATTTATCTGCTAATTAAACCTGTTAGCAGCACAATTATACTCTTATATTTCATTTTATTTAAATTTAAATCCATTTATATTTCTGTTGTAGTCCGTTAGGAGATCGACTAGTGCCGTGAATGCTCTATTTTCAACCCCTTCTATATGCAGTTTACACTTTTCAATCAATTGCTATTACTTTGTTCTAATTCAAGAAATTTTATCAATATCATGTAACTACTAATAATCAACGATATAATTTTGTTTCATTATACCACATACTTATAATCCATACAAGCTAAATACTGTACTGATATTCAACGTGTAATCAGCTTTAAGTAAGATATAATAATACAGCACTATGTATTAGAAAGTATTTTGTTATTCCGGAAAAAAAAATTGCTTGATTTCGAGGGCTTGGCCACTAATAACATGTCTTAATTTTCGAAATATTTCTAAATCTTTTTCCTTTCGATAGCCAACGTATGTTGAACGAAGTAATAATTCACAACACTCCTCTAATTCTATAGAAGCACGAAACTGACAACGATATAAATCCCTAACCCTAATTTTATTTATGCAACGAACAACTATATTCATGGCATTTTAATAATATAAAACTTTGTATCATAACGCTTTTGCATGAATAATGCAATAATATTTCATTAATGTTCGTTTTCAAAAAGTTTCTAAAATTTTCAAAAGTTTCAAAAGTTTCAAAAAGTTTCAAAAACACATCCAGAATGATTTCCAACCATTGCATTAGCTTCATCTGTGCAAAGACTCTACAGATTAATTCATTTCAAATTCATTTCATCACCTGCACATTTTGGTTTTTTAGATGTTTCACTGGGACAGAGGTAGTCTAGTGGTATCGCGCCAGCTTTCGGTACTGAGGGTGTTCGGATCGAATTCCGACAAGCGCCGTTATATACGTCCGAGTCTAGGCCGAGTAGGGTAACATTAAATCCGTAGATCCGAAAGTCCCAGTATCAGGTCGAGGGGTGGGGCAGATACGATCCCCCAGCTGTCGCCCCTGGGAGTGATCGGTCAAAATTGTGGTGGTGCTGGGTGGTTCTCTGCTCTACTCTCGCCGTTTACTGGATTTAGAAGATTTAGTTTAAAAGTTTTAATCATGATCGGATTCAGTTTCCTTATCCGCAATAACCTTAACTATCCATAATAAATTTACCCAGGTTCTTTATCCAGCATGCAAATAATTATTACTCGGTAGGAAAGAGACACAACTAAGATTTTAAATAATGAGAAAGAATTAAGCTTAAATGAATAGAATTTATTTGTATATAAATTTTCACTAAAATTTACATATAAATATTTGATAAACTTTATAGATACATCTTAAAACACTTTTAGCAGCAATGAATAATAAAACACTTTCATTAAATTGGCTAATATTTAAATAAAAATTATCTGGGTCCCTATCAATCACTCAACGGTAAGTTAAAAAGACGGACGTACCCCATTTCAGCTGGGCTGATGTGCAGCTTGTTTCGATCAAGAGTACTACTCTAAGGGGAAAAAAGAACTCATCTACCAGAAATCGTAATCGTCTGCTCCATCTTTCTGCCCTGCATAACTTTTTATAACTTTTAATTTTCTATATCACATTTCGATTTCCCAATAAAATCATTGTTCCTCTCCTTCTGAGTCTAATATCAGACCGCCTTTTTTCAAACTTCGATCCCCAGTGGTCTAGAATTCTTCCTTTATTAAATCTATCCATTCTCATTGGATTTCACCTCCCGACACCTTGATTCCCGATTCAGCCCCCATATATTCGATTGATCTCGCCGGCCCACGCAACGCCGCAAGGAGTCAACAATGATTTTCCCCTCACCTAACACATATTCCCTAAACCTTAAAAGATTTGATACAATACTTCTTTGAATCCCTTTTCAGTCGTATAATATTTTCCACCCTTTTCTAACGCTCTCTAAACTTTGACTTACCATGTCCTTTTTATTCCGTAACTCTTTCTCCCAAAACTCTCTTTTGCTTCAACCGCACAATATTCTTATTCTTGAGTACATATTTTCCTAACTCCCTCTTTACCATAAATATGTTTTTATTACCCTCACCTCAAAGTGGCTTTTCCTCAAATCACTAGTTTACGATAGCGGTGACTTTTCTGTTCACTGTAAAATTGTTATTCTCTCTTTCCGCTTCTATGCTTATTCTTATCAAACTGTTCTTGTACGATTTTATGGCTATATATGAAATTCACCTTTCTTAAAATATCACTTTCAAAAATTCTATACATTCATACAAACTCTTTCCTGTGCTTTTCACATTTTCTTAAAAAAAACCTCTCTTGCACAATAAGTGACCCACCTGCTTTTACTCTGCAAAACAGCCAAAAAATTCTAAGCGAATGTAACTTTTATTTTGGTAGACTGAAAGGTCTAGCAACACCTAGCAAACACGGACTGCGACCCTTTTGGTGCTATTATAAACCGTATTCGCACTACTCAGCCCGAATACATATAGACCTGGTATGGTATTACGAACAACAACAAATATATCACAGCCTTTTGTCGTTGATTCCAATTTTCTTTAGACGAAATAATTCTCTGATCACTTCAAAATTATCCTTCACATTTCAACAGAAAATTGCTAAATGGGCCTTACCGGCATTATCGTTACTTTCATCGATCGCTATCGAAAAGAAACTGCATTTTTTTCACCTTATCCTTAATTTTTTTTCTGCAACATTTTCAGCCATTACATCAGTTCTTCTCACAACTGTATTTCGTGACAGTGATACTTGATTACATTTTTCTTCCACTTTTGGATCTTTTAAATTCTTGTTGTTATTAACAAACTTTCTTTAATAATACCCCTTCCATCGGAGTAGGGTTTAATTTTCTTTGCAAAAAGTAAAAATATTTTTAAAGAATCACGCGACATTTCTTTATTTTCCTCTGATTTTGTTTAAAAAAAAATGTTTGCATGCTACCTATATCTTTTTTCCCATTAAAGTCAGAACATAACATAAATCTGCGCTGGTAATCATAGTCCATTATTTTTATGATTTTGAGTAAAATGTCTTTTAAATTAAATTTATTTCTAATGTGGGCATTGATGTGGCATTAGAAATATGACAAAAATGCTTCGGCTTATCACCTGTGAAAGTGAAATAATACTCCTATTCCTATTCTTTATTAAATTTTTGAATACTAATATCCCCTTTACATATATGGTAGCTGTTTTTGAAATCGATGTCTTTTTGTTGTTGCTGTTGATTGTGGCGTACTGGCTAAACTGAGGCGTTTGAAGATAGCTTGGCCAAAGTTAAAATACTATGTAACTGAGGCGTTCTAAACTGGCGTGGTATTCCAGTGGTCTTAAAATAACAAGCCAGGATTAACAATAAACTTAATGAATTTTAATATCAACAGAACGTAGCAAGTAAGAGGTTGGTTTTAGCAGTCTACAACATAATCAGACAGCTACAAAGATTATAATAATGGCGACTCCGAGGAATCCTTTAGTCTTTCGGAGAGCAGAGATTCGTGCGGCCTCTAGCCCAGATGTTAAGTGGGGCTATCTTCAAAATCATTAAGTTTTCTGACTATATCTTTGCGGTGACTCATTTCTCGGCGTCTCTTCGAATTCCCAGAAGTGCGCCCCTTTCGAGATCGGGGGCCTTGGGGATAGTCAGAATGACAGACTTGCTTATCGACGAACATTTCGGCAATCTTTATCACTGCAGTAGTGTCAGAAACACTGAGATATTGCCACGGCATATGTGTTAACGAATGGCACTCCCCGTATTTCTCAGGAATCGGCACGCTGGTGGCATAACCTTCCAGGCTAAGAATTTCGGTAGGAACCGATGGTATCGCTTTTTAATCTACTCGGAATCTGCACACGTGTTCAGAAATCTCTGGGAACACAAAATGGGATATTTTGATAAATACGCAGTGGACCGTGTACACTGTGGGGTATGAGTAGACACCCCCATACTTGCGTGACGTTACATGATTATACCCCTGGCCGGAATATATTACAGGCTAGGTTCATATAGACTTGCTAAGGGGCGGTTCCGGTTTATAATAGCACCACAAGGGTTGGAGCCCGATTTAACCAGGTGTCACCTCAATTTTGACGGAGAAACCCCAAGGGATTGATCTGGATTCAGAGGGGGGGGGTGGGCTTAGATTCCCAACCCACTGACATCACAGAAGGACTTTCCGGTCTACAGATTTAATGGGCCCCTATCCAGCCTAGACACGAAGGTATTTAATGGCGCTTGTCGGAATTTGATCCGAGGACCCTCAGTACAGAATACCAACACGCTAGCACTAAGGTACCCCTGGCCCTGATTTTGACTTTATTGGATACAAAAATAAATATAATTTATTTCGGTTTGGACCACATATTTCTATACAATACTACGCTAATACAAATGATTTCATTTCCTGTTATTTTCCTTGAAATTAAAAAAAAATTTGTATTTATTGGATACAAAAATAAATATAATTTGATTATTATAAAACTAATACAAATGAGTTCATATCCTGTTTTTTCTTAAAGTTAAATTGCAGGGAATCGTGTAACAAAAAAAAAATTAACGTTAAACGAAATAATATTAAATTATTTGAATATTAATTTGCTGCTATTGAAATTGTACCAAATATACTTCCCATACAGTGCTATTTTAAAATGCTTATTTTCTTCGCCAAAAATATTTTATTCGTTGAGCAGGAGATATTTACTCTGTCGAAGTGTAACACAAAATAAAAATAACTTTAATGATTGGTATTTCTTTTTCTTGGCAAACAATTTCGTGCCAACATACGACACACAATCATAAAATATTACCCAAAAAGGCATGTCTCTACGTGTTTATAAACAGTTCGAATCACTGGTGTTTTCTCTCGAGAAAATGAAAATATTTACGAATCCTTTTTCACAAAACTCAGAGATATATACGGTGCTTGGAATTCTTTTCAATTGCAGATATTTATTTCTGTTTTTTATAGAAGGATTGAAGAAGAACGTAAACAGAAATTTCTTGGCAAGGAATAGTTGCAAATAAGGATAGTTTGATGTTTGATGTTTACCGTGAGGGATGTTTACCATACTGAATCCAATTTAAATGCACTTAAAAATTATCCATTTAGGATAGCTTAAGGGATATTGACCCTTGGAAAATTCGTAATTTATAATTATATTTCAATATAGCTTGAAAAATGTTTATTTGAGAATGCTGCAAACAATATATATATTTTACGATAATAAGTTATTTAAGTATATGACAGAAACTTTTTCATTACCTTTATATATATTTTAGTGTGGTTTTCAATTACTTCTTAGATTCTACATGCATTTCTTCCACGTAAAACAAAATGCGAGATAAGTTTATATTATATTTAACTAAGTTTAGCTTATATTTAACTAATAAATATATTGAGCTTAAAAAATGACTTATCTCTGCAATTTGCTATAGTATTTATAATTTTATCAATAGCGCATGAAGTTAGCGACATCTCCATCATAAATAAATTACTTCACTTTCCAATGAATATGAAATCAAAAATTAAACTTTTATGTGTAAGAAATTTCTGTCTTGTAAGTTTACTAAGAATTAAATTAAAATATGGAAAGGAATTGAATCATATATGTTTCATTTTGGTTGATTTGCATCAGTTTACAAATTGTTAATCAGTTTACAAGGTGTTTTATTCTATATGTTAGTAACTTTTTCATTATAAATATTTCAATGTGTTTATCAATTACTTCTTAGATTCTACATGTATTTTTTCCACGTAAAAAATGCGAGATAAGTTTAACTTATATTTAACTAAATTTAGCTTATATTTAATTGATAGAAATTTTGAGCTTAAAAATATGACTCACCGCTGTAGTTTGTTACAATATTAATAATTTTCTCAATAGAGCATAAAGTTAAAGATATCTCCACCTTAAATAAATTACTTTACTTTCCAATGAATATGAAATTAAAATTTAAAGTTTTATGTGTCAGAAATTTATGCCTTGCAAGTCTACTAATGATTAAATTATAATATTTTACCAAATCTGAGCGACGGGTAGATATTGTAAAATGGGATTTCAAACACAGAAATAAATATGGCAGTTACCGCAATTGAATAACAGAAATTTAAATGACATTAAATCTTTAGAACACTTTTTAAAAACTGGCAGAAGAGTAGACAAAATAAAAACGTTGAATCTTCGCTGGAAGTTAAAATTCCAGCACCCAAGAAATTTTCTTAACATAGAGGAATTAAGAGATAGTAATTAATACAATATAACAGCTATTTATAAGTTGCATATGACCTGTAACTTCGTTCTAAGGACCTCGTCTTATACCAGCCGAGAATAAAACTTTTTACAAGAATATCACCTATTGAAAAACCTCAATCTATCGTATCCAAAGCAACTTTAGAACTGAACTTTTTATTCCAGACTCTTATTCGCGTAGGAAACAAAACCTGTGTTGCCACACCGCTCAAACATACCATTTTCCGTCAATAGACCCAAGAGCAGGACTTATTACTTACTACATGGTAGACGCGTGAACGTGCTAAACCATTGATTTTATTTAGCGTGGAGTCCAAAACATAGCATGCTAGCGATAACACGCCAAGTTAACCCCAACTCGTAACAATATGAAAGGAAGTTGAATCATATATGTTCCATTTGGGTTGATTTGTATCAGTTTACAAATTCATGAAAATTTCGCTTAAATTTTTTATTGAATTTTACACCTTATATTGTCATTCACTAGAAATTAAAAAAAATAGTCTTTGTTATGTTTCTTAGATATGTTGGTGAGTGTGCTATTCTTCTAACAACACTTATTGGTCTCGTACAGTGGCATATAAAAAATATATCATATGAGTTAAATAAATAGATGGCGCATGATTCTGTGAGCTCATAATGACCCCCAATGAGGACTACTGTTGCCACGGATTGGCACAAACACAAAACGTTAGAATCTGTAGTTCAGGAAAGATAACTTGCATTCTAAATTGACAATAAGAATTTTCATTTGAAATGATATTCATGTCTTTTCCTTCCTTTTTCATATAGCTTAGGCTATATATTTATCATAGAAAACACTAAATAGGTAATAATTGCTCGACAATTTAACAAAGGCATATAAAATTTAAGTTTGATGTTTTAAATTAAAAAATACGAAAATAATTTTTTAATGTATTTTTTTAATATATATGTAATATCTTTAACAGACTGGCACAGAAGAAGGATTCACACACAGGTGTCGTGAGCATCGCAGAAGACATTTCTGTTGATGGTAGTAGTCGTAACACTTTGAAGATACAAGAACACGTGATGGAAGAAAAACCGTCATTATCCTTTGGATTCACTTTATTCCATGAAAGTTTATTTGAAGAAGGCAGGAATCAAAGAAGATACAATAAGACATCGTTTTACGAAGTGGCGCATACTGACGACACAATGTTTAACAATAACAGCACCGGACATTACATCATGTGGACGGACAGCGGCGATATATATGTTGAGGTTTTTGAAAAGAAGAGACGCGCGAAAGACGAATAGACAGGAGAGCGAGAGAGAAGCTAGGAAGGAAGCAAAAATCTCTGTTTAACGTTTTTGTACTATGGGGGCGCTAGGTTAAACTTCAGTAATTGGTTAGAATCGAACATCCGATTTGACCATTTGAGACATACCCCAACTATGACGAAAACTCCCGTGATTCGGAACTTGCGGTGCAAAGGCGCGTGGTACTCTGAATCATCCTGAATCATAGTCTCATGACTTTTAAAGCGTGCATTAAGGGACAAACTAGTAAGTCAATTAATTTACTTCTAGTTCGCAATTTGGAATAGGAGCTGTGTTTTACTGAAAGGAGAATTTAGGATATATGATAAGTAATAATAGTGGGGAGTTATTGCTACATATATACATAAATATATGAAATGAAAAATAAGTCTTGTAAGAATGAGAACTGATCGGTGAAGTAGAACTATGGGTAGTCGTTACCGGAGCATTAGGCGATGGAAGTGGCCGATTAGTGGAGGCAGTCACTATAGCGAGAAATTATGATCTGACTCCAGGAAAGAAGAGGTGGATTTGGTCATTGTACAGTTTTTTTTCTTGGAAATGTTCTTGGACATCTTTTATCAAGATACCTCATTCAGAACAGTCCGGATGCTGCCGGAACAGCAGAGGATAAAACAAAAGAACGTAGAGCTAAAACATTCATACTTATTAAAAGCATTCATTCTTGATTTGCTAAAAGTTCTGTATGTTTGATTGACTAGCGCCGAACAGAGAAGACCACCAAAACCCTAGGTTTACGCCCTGAGTACAGGCGTGCTGGACTTTTAATTGGTTAAAAATTGACACCTGACTTTAACGCGTCATATGGGGTGAGGGTTTTCTAATTTTCCCCGACATTAGATCTTATATAACTGTTGTCCGTACGTGGCTTTTAGGGGGAAAACTAATAGCTTAATTTGGTATATCTAGATGAAAATCAAATTAAGAGATTATGTTCTGTTGCGGTAAGACAATGAAGGGAAATGTTTCAGATATATATATATATATATATATATATATATATATATATATATATATGTGTGTGTGTGCAGGGTTTGTCCGTAAAGTATTGAGACTGGATCTGGTAAAAAGAATTTATTGATCCAATCGGTACATACTGTTAAAATTCTTCAAAATAGTCTTTCTGGGCGTCGATATACCGCTGCCAACGCGATTCCCATGCTGCAAAGGCTCCCTGGTAGTCAGTTGCCGTAACCTCTTCAGAGATTCTGTGACAGCCCGTTGGATGGCGGGATCATCTTCGAAACGGTGACCTTTCAGGCTTCTTATGAGCTTTGGGAACAGGGAAAAGTCTCCCGGGCTCATATAAGGGCTGTACGGTGGCTGCGGCAAAGTTGCAAAGCGGTGTGGGCTGGAGCGTTGCCGCGGTGGAGATTCCAGAGATCCGCAATCTCCGTTTCCGTTTGACAGCTCTGTGAAGGCGCGCAAGGACTTTTTTGGAAGAATACGGCATTGACAGTTCGTTCTGGAGGTACAAAGTCTTTGTGGACCATTCCACGCTTGTTAAAAAAGACAATGAACGTTGTCTTTACCTTGGACTTCGACATTCTTGCTTTCTTGGGTTCGCAGGGAGTTCAAGGCTCCGAACTTGGGCCCTTGGTTTCGGGGTCGTACTAGAACACTCATGATTCGTCGCCTGCTATTACGTCGTCTAAAAAGTTCGGTTCACTTTCTAACTGCTCCAACATCTCACGAGAAAAGTCAACTAGTCGTTGTTTTTAAATCACTAAAAACTTTTGGTACCAATTTCACACAAACATTCCTCATATTCAAATTTTCATAAATAATTTAGTGAACCGTTGTATTGCACATGTTGAGGACTTCGGCGATTAATCTTATACTCAAACGACGGTCGGAGTCCAGGAGATTTTTATTTTGTCCACATTTTCGTCCAAACCACTCGATGAAGGGCATCCAGATCGATCCATGTCTTCAACGTTCTCCCGTCCGTTCTTGAACTCACTGAACCATCGGACAACCTGATCCCTTGACAGGGCGTCATCTTTGTAAGCCTCCTTAACCAAGGCAAGCGCCTCGGAAGCGATTTCCAGGCGAAAGCAAAATTTTATCGCGTAGCGCTGCTCCATCGAACGCCCCATTTTTGACGTTTTCTGACGTGACAAAATCTCAAAAACAGCTTTTGCGTCACGTGTGATCCTCACTGCGTCAGAGCTTGAAAGCGACTGCCACCCGGTACTTTCCTTAGCTTAGACCCCCACCACAAATCCCGCCACCTGGGAGCTTGCTGCTGGTGACTGGAGCGCCGTGCGGCAGCCAGTCACCAGCGGACAAACCCTGCATATTTAATGCGGCAGGAATTTTTCTTCTGGCGGTAAGTACTTCTCTGACATTGGCACAGGAAGACCTGTGAAGTTTTTCTTGCTACTTTATTATGGGAGTACTATTTAGGTTAGCTAGCATTTCTTCCTATAAGAGGAACGACACGGAAACGACCAAACCTTATTCGGGATTTGAAACCAAGCCCACTGCGGGGCAGCTCAGACAGCTAACCACTAAACTAAAAGACTAAAATAGTAAAAAAAATAGTCCTTTTACTTACATAGTTTAAAGTCATTTAAAAATGCCGATGAAGTTTCGGTGTTTTATGCCACTGGACTAAATCTAACCATCAGTCCTCTCTTCTACCCTCTAGCAGGCGCGGTGATGATCTGAACAGGTTTACAATTCTGCTCATACCTTTCGGTGAAAGTCCTTTGTTTTTAAAACATCATTCATACCATTTGACAAAGAGAAAGCGTGACGTCGTTTCAACATTTCATCAATAATGCATGAATATCACATCTGTCGATATTTTACTGACATGGTCGACGTAATGAAGTCAAGCATGCTGGCTGTTTCTGTTCCATCTATGTACAGCACTAATTGATTCATCCTTATGATAATGGTACTCCCAGTCTGTCCTCATTTCCATCTTAATCATACATTTCCTAATGAAATTTGGAAGGAAGACCATTTTGCTCCCAACTAAAACCAAGGCTCGTTATTCAATAGTATAATCGCAAAGATACTTCAAATGTGTTGCGATCTCACAGGCGGAGTTAAAAAGATGGCTATGTTAAAACGATGTCTTAATTTAGTTCCGATACTTTATGTCATAAACAACTCCCAGCTTTTTCTATCGTTAACATGAAAAAAAAACGTGTCTTCAACATCAGACTAAATATTTGGAAGACAAATTAAACTTGTATGTATTTAAAAATATAAATTATTTCAAGCCGTAGTAGTCATTTTACTAACAAAGAGTAAACAATATAAACGAAACATTAGAATTATAAATATTAGGGATATTTGAACGTTTGCTTTTAATAGGTAATAGTTGAAAGTTATATCTGTTGGGGTCCTACAATTAAGAAAATATATTGGTCTCAATATGGCCACAGGTGGAAGGTTACTCTATAAGTTGGTGTTCAACTAACACTCCTTCACAGAGGTTATGTATTGAAAATTGTCATTTAATGTAAGAAGTACTTGTTTTTATGTGCGCAGTTGCACTTATAATAAAACAAATGTAAGGTGGCTGATATGTACTGTTGGCTGGCTGGTGAGTGGTTAAAATTTTAAATTATTAAATATAAAGATAAATGTTCGTGTATTCCATTTTCCCCTTAAAACTCTGTAAATTCTTTGGAAAACTTCATTCTCTCTGTTGCTAAGCAGTAATTCAATCCGTACTTGTGTGCCATTTCTTGTCTCTCACGTTCGCAGGAGCCCCCGAATAAAGGGGGAAAAGCAAGAATCGGTTTAGCAGATCAATGGAATGTTGATTACTTTCATATCGACTTCGTCGGAACGGCCGTTCCTCCCGCGGATGAATACAGTGCTTGTGGACGGCTGGGTCCGCCGTGAAAAAATTCAAATCTAACAACAAACACCGAAATAATTCAAGAAAAAAAATATTTGGCATTTAACTTCCACAAATATGAAAGAATATTAACGTTCGAAGTAATCATCGGGCCTCAATGCTTGGCACGAAGTAGAACTCTTTTATGTGTATCCCTTGCCATGCGAAGCGAGGGCGAGAAAAGTTTTGCTTCAGGGGTGCGGAATGGGAGAATCAGACTGGATCTTCTGCAGCTACATAGAAGATCGTCACCTATTGCCGTCCTTGAGGCCTCGCTTCACCTCTTAGATCCCATGAAGAATGTCCGCTGCGAAAGCTCCAGAGATGCATCAGTCGTTTCTAGCGAATTGTTGCCCCTGGGCATGCCCACCTTTTATCTTAGCTATCTTGCCCTTCTTTCCTTTTCTTTTTTTATAGCTTACAGTCGACTTAGGTATTATGCATTTTTTTATACATTTCTTATAGATGTGCTCATATAAAGTGTTAAATAGCTATGGGTCACCAGCCACCAATTTTTGTGTAATATGTGAGTGTAACCATGGTTATATATATATATATATATATATATATATATATATATATATAAGGGAATGGATAAGTGTAGTTATATTTTATGATGAGGATGTTATTAAAATTTTTAAGCATTGTACATACTAATCATGTTATGTTATAATAAAAAATTGCTAAGTTTAAATAAAACAAATGTAATTCTCCAGTCTTTTTTATGTCTTTTGAATTTAAGTGTTATTTTCAGCTTCCCTCAGTTTAATTCTATTTCAGCAGGTATAATTGATAATTTGGGGATGTTGTTTTTAGGTCATCTCCCCTTAAGGTATGTAATTTTAATTAATTTTCTTTAATTTAATTTTATTAGTTTTATTTCTGAAGATGTCTCAAACTATCAAGCAATTTAACAATATCTACACTACACAGTCTGTTTAATATATCCATACAGAAGGATTTTAATATAAATTGATATATATTTTTTTAGGTAATACAATTTTGTAATCAATGTATTTAAAAAATATATATATATGTATAGCAAATGGTTACAGATGTCATGGATATATATATATATATATATATATATATATATATATATATGTTTATATATATATTTATATATATTTATATATTTATATATATATATATATATATATATATATATATATATATATATATATATATATATATATATATATATATATATATATATATATATATAATATCAAATAAAAAATCATCCTCTATAAAATATTTCAAGTCACGAACTTTCGACAAAATGAGGCTAAAGATTTTGATTACCTTTCTATAGCAGTGATACTATTTTGGGTAAAATTTTTGAAAATAATAACCATACTTGTGTTTACGTCCTTAGGGATGGAAAAAGGGTGGTAGAGTTCCATAAATTGATTCTTTGAATGTGTCCACTTTCTTTAACACACTACGCCATTTATTACATCGCTAACGAAAATACATAAAAGACATATAATGCTAATACTGATACATATAGCACGTCTGCACATTAGGGTATCCAATCACAGTCTCCCTGCCGGCGGTTTTTGGCCGTCTGCCCATTTCGGCGTCTCGAAACTTGACTGCGGCTCGATACAGCCTTCTCGTTGTATTTCTCGTTTGGTGACAACAGTTGATACACTATGAAACTAATGCCAATTTAGTGTCTAGATTAAATAAAAGTTTATGATATTAAATTTACAATATTTAAACTTCCTGTATTGGAAATACACTCTGCCACAAAAAATATATGCACCCAGAAGAAATCGAGCTACTATCACGAAACTTGGCAGGAATATAGTCTGGTAAGAGATATGCAAATGATAGAAAATTTCGATGCCAATGACACAAGGCTAAGCGCGCTATGCGCATATGACATGTGCAGCTGGGAGAGTTTGAGAGCATGATTGCTCGTGCCATAGGGTAATTAAAACAAATCTGTCGATGGACGGTATTTTGACTAGAGATGCCTCTGAGATGTAACCGGCGACAGTACGAACAATTGTCGGACTTTGAAAGGGGGCGTATAGTAGGCCTCAGAGAAGAAGGTTGGTCGAACGGGCGTATCGGCCGCCACCTGGTGTCGGAGCAATATGGTAGTTGCTCGAAGTTGGCAACAATGGATCACGAAAAGGAAATTATAGTCTACCGTCGTGGAGAGTCAGGGCTCCCAGGAACACAAAAGCGCGCTAGGATCGCGCAATCATAAGAGCGGCCACGTCCGCACCCACAATGTCGCTAGAATCGATTCTTCGCCATTTACCATCTTCCAGACATCCGATGGTAACAAGGGAAAACATTCGGAGACGACTGGCCAACGCAGGTATAAGGAGCCGACGCTCATTAAGACGCCTACCACTGACCCCACATAATAGGCAGTGTCGATTGGATTTTTGCCGACCTCGGGTAAGCTGGAGTGTGACCGACTGGAAACGTGGGATCTTCAGCGATGAATTCAGTCTCAATGCTGCTTACCAGCGCATAAGCGTGTGGAGGCGGAGAGTCCACCGGTCCGATCAGGCATTTGTTGTCGAGAGGCATACGGCGATTACACAAAGTGTGACAGTGTGGGGAGCGATTTGTTGGGACACGCGATCACCTCTAGTCGTCCTTCAACGCACTTTGACGGCACGCAGTTACGTGGACGAGATTTTAACGCCAGTTGCACTGCCTATGCTATCAAGTCGCCCAGGTGCCATTTATCAACAAGACAACGCTCCTCCACATACTGCGCGACTCTCCCAACAATGTTTTCAAGAATATGACGTACTCCTGTGACCTGCCAGGTCACCAGACTTCTCGCTATCTCGCTAATAGAGCACGTCTGGGACGTGCTTGGAAGGCAACTGCAGCCTTCCCGGAATACTGGTTAATTACCTGCCTATGCGCAAATATTGTGGCATGATCTTCCGCATGAAGTCATAGTTGACCTCATTGATTCGATGCCACGCCGTGTTTCGGCTTGTATAGCTGCCAGAGGTGAATTTACTACTTACTGATTTGCAACATTTTTCATGCCATTTCTTCTTAATAAATCGGTCTGTTCTTCTGAATTTGTAATCATTTGCGTATCTCCTCATACACTACATACATGTTAAGTTTCGTGATAGTAGCTCGTTTCCTTCTGGGTGCATATATGTTTTGTGACAGAGTGTATATATTGCAAACAAAACATTTCAAAAATGAATATCATGTTACCTAAATGTTGAAGAGAGCATTATTTACGCTAGATAATTTTCTAAATTACGATACACAGAAAAAAATGGCAATTATAATGGATTGATTTTAGTTATTAATTATGATACGCAATGATATGATTGATATATGTAGAATTAAGTACTGCGTTGTGTATTTTTTACAAATCATTGCAGACCATCTGATTGATATAATAATGGATACATTTATTAATTGGAATCATGTAAAGCATATTTATACATTATGTTATTACAAATAATCTCTTCATTTACAGTTTCATTCAATATCATTATAACCCTTTTCATTTTTTTACTTCCTACAATATAATTATCACTATAGTAATTTCTTATCAATTATTAAACCTTTACTACAATATTTTCTCATTTAATGGATTTTATAACCCGTTCATCAACTCATAATAAATCATATATTAACACTTATTCGTTTAAATACCATTGATCTTCATTAATCAGTTTGAAATCATAATTCAACATTATATCAATTGCTAACAAAAAGATCTATCGTATATACATTCGGAATATATGGTGTATGAATGAGAAATCGCGATGGCACACGTTTAAAACAAGTGATCAGTACGGAGCACAAACGAAGCATACCTCCATTGACGAACTCTCACGAAGTCAATTTAATGAGCTGGCACTGTCTGGGAATTGGTCTTTCAACTCGCTCTCCTTTGATGAACTCGTTCTGCAGTACATCAGATGCGCTCGCGTCGTCTTGGACTCCTCCTTTCAAACCCGTTCTATGGTTGAGTCACGCTTCCAGGGTCCGTAAATTCAGCTTGTAGCATACGGTAGGTCATACTGCTCAGGCGATTCGATTCTTGGGATGGGGCACTCTGCTTCCACTTGGTCGGCCGGCTATATTCTTTCATAGAATCAACTAATCTCGATGTTAGTCACTGCCTGGTATTTACGCTTTGGGGGCATCGGTGCAAATAAAGCGTCAAGCTATATTCATTTATAATACGCTGGCTAAGTTTCATCTCGAGCTTTCTCTTTCTAAGTTAACCCGTCGGCTCATGCCTTTAACTACGGGCTAGGTGTTCGTCCTTGCTGCTCCTCGGTCGTAATAACTTTTTAGGATCACCGTATCATCTGATCTGCTCTCTTTTTTTCTATTACCTTCATTCATATCTCTTACTTCCCCTCGCTATTCCTTTTTCGCTTTGATACGCCTTTCTTCGCCATTGGCTCTCAAAATCCTTCTCCTTCTTTCATTGGTTTAATTATGTTTTTTGGGGACCTTTCTTTCTCCGCCTATCCGTACATCTTCCTCCGTTCCCACGACTCTTTCCCCGTGTTCCAGGAACTACATCTGTTTTCGGTTCACCTTGTTTTTCGGCTAAGTCATATATTCTCCCCATCTGCAATCTCTTTTCTGTGCTGTACCTTTTCTACCATTAATTGCTTCTCCACCTAGACTTCACACCTTGCGGCGTCTCTTTTCATCCCATAATTGCCTTTTCACGTCTTACTTCTTTAGAATCTAGCTAAGTCCATCGCTTATTCATCTCCTGTGTTCATCAATCCTCATTGCAGTCTTCCCCGTATATTTATCCCCTTAAACTTCGTTTGTTCGCGCTTGCCTCTTTATATTTCATTATTTTCCTTCTCTAATATATTTCAAATGTTACGCTTACTTCCCCGTAACAGCAATGTTATTACAAAATTTGATACAAAGAAGTTTTCGAAATATTTTACAAGCATTATATTTATTATTTGTTAAGTAAACACAAACAACAAACACACTTGTTCAAAGTATTACAGAGACCTTCTTTCTTGGGCCATCAAAAATAATATAGCGTATCATTCACAGTTAACAGGGCAAACGCAGAGTGAAATGTATTAGTGGACTGAAAATTCAATTGTATCGTATTTGGTCTTGGACGGTTCAGATTAGTTTTGATATTGTAGAGTGCTGCCATCTTTTGCATTACATAGCAAGCATATCTTTGTTGAACTTATCATATTGAATATTTAAGATAATTAAATAAATAAATAACAGATTTAATTTTTAAAAAAAATGAAAAGGACATTAACACAAAGAGAGAGTGTTTTGGTAAACTCAAATCAATCGTCCGAATATTTCTGTTTATATTATACTAATCTTCAAACTTCTTGGTGATTACAACCATATATTTCTATTTTTATAAACTACTCAGAACACGTAGTCATTAGATCTTCGTATGCCACATTTTATGTCATTTCTTTGGCATGAAAGTAATGAAACAAATTTATGAAACATCGTAATACTTTCAGTCAGAGGATGAAAAAAAGTTGTTCTTTATTTTCACTCGAATAGATCTCGGGAAACTTTTACCCGTTTCTTGCGTCATTTAACAAAGGGAGCACGATTTTATATAGTACATACATCCGAAAATAGTAAGAATTAACTATTTTCAGGGTATGTACCATATTTTTGCTATTCTCGAGTACACAGGATATTTTTTGGAAATACGTTGATTTAAATAAGTCAACGTATTTCAATTTAAGCCATTGTAGATGATAACAATTGTACGTTAAGTTAGACTGCATTTAAATATCTAACTTCAAACTGGTCTAACAAACATGTAAAAGTGTCTTACCATGTACAATGTGTTCTCTTGCTTCCGAGTATTTTCAACTGTTTGATTTAACTTTAACATTTGCTTCCATGATTAAAGTAAAAAAAATTAGACAAGTATTCTTTTATAAATGATTTAATAAATGCTTGAGTAGTTTTCGAGATATATTATTTCTTCCACTTTTGTCCGACAATCCTCAAGGGAATCGGTTTTTGAACGCCTTAAAGAGCTGTTATGTATTGCTTCCGTGAATTTGGTAGAAATATATTTCTTTAAATTGAGTTTTTTTTCTAATTTCAGCTCGCTATCATAATTTTGAGATAACAGTGTACTTTTAGATGTTAAACAGATTTAATATAAAATTTCTTTTACATTATTTTCTTTCTGTATTCATATAATAAACTAGGAATATTTTATCCCCATGTACTCTGCACTTTTTCGGCTTATCCTTTTCTGAAAATCTCGGAGGGGTATTACCTATAGTTATTATTTTAGATGGTATTAAATCAAAATACATTCAATCTTGTTACCTAATGAAACACTTTTTACCGAAATGTTTGTGATTAACTTTTTTAAATAATTCTCTGCGTTCGACTTCAAGATCTAATTTTTTAACTATTTATTTTCATTTTTAATAAGATTAATTTACCCTAAATCATAATTTTTTATATATCAGCTGATATATTAATTATTTTATGCATAGTTTTGAAGGTACGGTATGAGGTGTCTATGTCACAATGCTGCAAACTGTTGTCTACTCTTCATACATAAATATGATTACCCGATAATAATTATCAAGCATCAGTGACTCTCATTATAATTTGTAATCTCATTATAATTTTTGACAATAAATATAATAAATAAATCATTTAATTTTTTATGTATTGCTTAAATCATTCATTTAATTTCTTAATGTTAAAAATAATATTGTTAAAAATAAATATTATTTTTAACAATAAATACATCATTATAATTTTTAATAATATGTAATTGTAATCTCAAAAATAATGCGCCACAATACTGCAAACTTGCTTTTCTTCATACATAAATATGTCAACCCGATAATAATTATCAAACATCAGTGACTCTCATTAGAATTTTTAATCTCATTATAATTTTTAACAACAAATATAATAAATAAATCCTTAAACTTAATTATGATAAAAATAATATAGTTAAAAATATTATTATTTTTAACAATAAATGCCATTATGATTTTTAGCAATATATAATTTAAGGGGACAAGGGACCTTCAGATTCGAATATTTTCAATTTTCAATTTTTAACTCCATATACAAAATGAGAATAATTTATTTTCTATTTTACTACATTGAAAACCCCTAGAATTCAAAATAAGGAATTTTTGGAAGAATCATGCCCGTTTTTAAAAAAAAAAATTTCAAAAATGCTAACTTTTTCAAAATGCTCTATGCGCATTATATATCAATTAAAATTCTTAAATTTTGTATTATAAGTTTACCATATGTATATAAATATAAATGTTCATTTAATTTTTTTTATATGAATCTAACGTCTTAAATAATTTTTTTCCTATTCTGTCTGTTATTTTTTATGTTTTTACTTTATTTTATGATGTATAAATTTGAAAAATATTTGTGATTTCAAAGAATCATGCACAGTTTTGTGACAAACACGTCAATTAACAATTCTGTGAAATTTGAAAGGTATCAGAAGAAAATGAATACGCATGGAGCCTTTTTGAAAAATTCTATTATTTTTGAAGAACTTTTTGATAAGCAGGTCCTATTCCTCCACAAAATACTAATTTGTGAATTCTAAGTATCTTCAGTGCAATAGAAAAGAATATTAATTATGTTCGTGGGGTATATAGAGTAAAATATTGAACATTAAAGAAGATCCAGATTGAAGGTCCCATGTTCCATCAATCTCATTATAATATGTCACAATACTGAAAACTCTCGTCTACTCTTCATATATAAATATGTCAACCCGATAATAATTATCAAGCATCAGTGACTCTCATTATAATTTTTAACAACAAATATTATAAAGAAATCATTAAATTTATTAACGATAAAAATTTATGATAAAATAATATTGTTAAAAATAAATATCATTATTTTTAACAAAAATATATATTTATGATTTCTAACAATATATAATTTTAATCTCATTATAGTATGTCACAATACTGCAAACTCTTTACTTTCCATACATAAGTATATCAACACGATAATTTTTACCAAGGGTCAGTGAACCCTTTAAAGGAAATAGTTTTTAAAACAAACGGTACACTACATATTTTTTTCCCTTTCTCTTTCCCAAAGTTAGACGGAGAAGAAGGAAATAAATAAGTACAAGATAAAAAGAAATTTTATATACCATGTTTTTAAATTTTCTTTTGTATCATATAAACTTGACAATTCTATGTATTAATAAATACGTTTTTAAAATTTTTTTGATGAATTATCCCATCAACTTGAATAAAAATGAAGTTAATTGGAAGTTAACTTGCATTTAACTTTTCGTCCCCGTTCCGGGAAATAGCTGGCTGCACCAGTCTACAAAATAAAATTAACTGAAATTAACTGAAAATTAATTTAATTATGCTTAAAGATGGCTAAAAGTATTTAAAAAATGCATTGTCATCGTGTTCTGAGCTATTCTAAAAGTTTCAAATGTGTAGCTAGTTGGGAAGTAAGTTAAAAATCGATTGCAAGATTTGTACTTGACAAACACACACTCAAACACACAAACACACAAGAAAGCAAGTTAATAAAAACATGGTAATAAGCAGTTCTGGTGAAGAGAGTAGCCGGTCTCTATCTAGTATAACAGTGGACTTCGTTAACAACGTTTGAAAATAACGCTACAATTCCTTTTATACTTAGGAAGTCATAAAAATCTACAATAAATCATCTGCGATGTCTTTTGAAAAATTCTATACCCATAAATTTATGATATATATAAATCATAAATAACATTGGTATTGGTAGCGCGACAGCTTTCGATACTGAAAACGTCGGCTCGTATCGAATCCCGACAAGTGCCGTTAAATACCTTCCTGCCTAGACCGGATATGGGCATATTAAATCCGTAGATCGGAAAATCTTTCTATGCGGTCAGTGGGTGGGGAATGTACGATCCCCCAGATGTCGCTCCTGGGGGTGCCGGTCAAAATTGAGGTGACACTAGGGAGTGGTGTTAGTTTACCTATACGGTGCCCCCAATGTAAGCAGACAACATCTCTCGCGGATGCTTCTTCTCGGTGAATGTCGAAAGATTATATGCACAAATTATTAAAAAAATAATTAATATTGGGACCCCGTTTAAAATAACATAATTTAAGTAGAATCTGAGGTAATTTCCTAAATTATAGGAACAGTTTTTCTAAAATCTTAAAAATTAACCTTTAAAAATAAAGGTACGGTTCAAGTGGTCATAAAGCTAACTTTTAACAGTATGATACGTACAATTGTACCGATCGCAAGTCTGCAGCCGAATCCCGCTGCAGACGACATATAAAAATATTTGCATTTCACGTTTTGAACTATTTGCCTGGCAACTACGATGACCCGATACAAGAGTATCAGAAAAAATAATTCTTATGTATCTGTGGTGAATCTTTTTGCTTCGTAATTTTTGGTATCCAGGTTATTCTTTATTTCGTACGAGTCATATTTTCAATGTTAAATTTATGCAATAAATATTTTATTTTTCATATTTAAATTGTGACAATGTTCTTTGGTTTTATGATATACTAGCTGAAAACCCGCACTTCGCTACGGAGTACATTCAAATTAAATACAACGGTCAATGTATGCAATTAATGCCAAAAAAATATCAATATATATATATATATATATATATATATATATATATATGTATAATCAATACGGCGATCAATGTACACAATTGATGTAAAACAAAAACAAAAAATATATTTATAAAATCATCGTAAGGGATATTTTTATAGACAAAATAATTCAGAAGAAAATATTCAAATTAAATCTAATAAGACATACTAAAGATTATAGTACAGTTAATACAGTACAATTTGAGGAACATTTCTTTTACTGTATTTTAATATTTTTTTGGATAATGTCCCATCGTCTGCCGCATTAGCAAGGGAAAAATATTTTTTTGTCTATTTCATTGTTATGGAGGTGACGATAAATTTATTTAAAGTACCAGAAAAAGAAATCACGTGATCAGCATTTAATAAATTAGATTCTAAAATTTAATCTTTAAAAATTCACCAAAAATCAGAAAAGAGAGGTAAGGATTCAAAATATATTTTATTTTAAAGGAATTTGTATGGTCTTTCTTGTGATATGAATTTTATAACCCTCAATCTATTATTTTAAATGCAAACTTTAAAACAAGTTACTAAGACAGCTTAAAAATTTAATTTAAAAAAATCTAAGAAGAATTTTTCAAAATTCTTTCTTAAGTGCACCCCTACACTATAAGAATCGCCATGAAACATTTCAGCCCTTTAGGTCCAGCGGTTTGGTCTGTGCGTTGTATGTCAGTCAGTGAGTCAGTCAGTTACGGAACTGTTTTATATATATACGTAGATTAAAATACTCCTAGGGATGACCGCAAACTGGCTACTCCTACATAATAATTAAAATCATCAAAACTTCACTCCCTATTCTTATAAATGTACCGTTCATAATCCGTCCTTAACACAGAACTCGTTTATAAAATTGAACTTCACCTACGCAACAATTCGATATCGCAGCCCAATCATAAAGTATGCTTCATTAGAGCCAAGTTTTGATTCGTGAACGTGATCCTCGACCGTAATAACGCTGAGAGCAAGTTCAGAGTGCGAATGCAATGCTAAAAGAGGAGTTCATTTATTTTCTCCGAAATCATAAGAGCCGATGCCAACTCACCGCTCGTTAGTTTTGGAATCGGTTTCTCGAACGTGACTAGAGAGTCATATATTATTTGGAGACTTCCAGTTCACAATGTGCTACAAAGGAAGACAATCTGACATCCCAAAATCACAAATAGCTTGCAATTACAGATGCATGTTTAGTGACTGCCTTTTGAAAAGTCGAACATTTACATTTTTTTAAATTTTATTTTTGTTACACATATGCAACCTTGTAAGGTGTGCATGTATGAAAACTGGAAGTATACTGTAATTTCACTTATAGATATTATAATATTCAGTTATACAATATATATATGAAACGAATTTCAAACCTTTCCTTTCATTACTTTGCCTTATCGCAACAGAACATTATCCCTCGTTTAAATTTGACCTAGGAATAACCAAATTAATCTATTAGATCTTCCCCAAGTCCACGTGTGGACAGAAAGTTTATATAAGAAGATTGTTCTAGAGGCTATGACATGATCGTCGTGACCTCGTCCGATGCGACGTGGTGAGGTCAGGTGCTAATTCTAACCAATTAAAGTTCAGCGCAGATGTGCACTTTCGCAAAAATCAGTTTTCCTCGGCGTCTCTCTACGCACTCTTTTGTATTGTCCCAAGCCGTTAACATGTAGTGTATTAGCTGTCCGTATCGCCGCAGCGTTTTGCCCCGCCGGGACCTTTTTCCCCGTTATCCGCGAGAAATGTGGAGCTAAGATGTTTGTAATTTCGTCCAAATGATGTCCAGCAACAATTCCAGAAATAAAATCTGTTTTATGACCAGCTGCCTCTTCCTTTCATGGCGTCGGATTTTATTTACCTGGATACTCTTCTTCGTGCCAGCCACTCGTGTTGCTGAAAACAAACATGACTTCAAAACTACGGATTAAATAGGAACTTTCCCGAGCTACTCCGGATTTATTATTACTTATATATATATATATATATTGTATAACTGAAATAATTGTATAAATAAATTAAAATAATTTTGCAGAGTTATATTTTGGGGTTTTAAATTGCAATAGATTTGATGCTATATTTGCCTAAAAATTATAATTGTGCGAAGTTGAACTAGTATATCCCTTTTCAGGTTTGAGAGTTAAGCTAAGAGCACAACAATGGAATCCAGTTAATAACATTTCAAAAGGAAATTTGAAACTCTTAGTAGACAAACCTAACTATGTCACACAATGTCTCAAATAGCGCTTTCACATCTCGAAGACTGATTTAAAAGATATCATGGCAGTGAACACTGTCTCTTATCCCATTCTTCGATATAACTTACGTTCAAACAGAGAGCCCTGAAACAGATTTTTGAAATATTAGAACACAGAAATAAAAATTAATCGAAGGACTTCTCCCGCCGTTCACAGAGAAAACAAGCTATAGCTTTTATTTTCGTTTGGGAGCGTTACGGTTTTTTTAACACTAGGGCTCAACTAGGATTTCCAAATATCCAGATTTTCTGTAAACTCGGATATCGGATAGTAATTTTGTAACTCTCCGGTGGATACCGGATAACTGAATAAGAATAAATATAACTGAACTTTATAAATATTACTATTATTGCTTTAATACATTAAATTATAACATTTTATTCATTTTTTAACTTAATTAATAATATTTAAAAAAATACTAATGCATTCAATGATGAGCAAAAAAGCCTAGACCTAATTTTTGTACAGAAATTTCCAGAAACGGAAAAAGGCTATAGCCGAATCTCTTGAAGTCTGTTTCGCTGTTTTCATTGCCTTATACAGAAATTCAAGATTTTCTGTTCCTTAAGAAGTCCTCTTGTAGACGTTAAATTCCTGCTTTAAAGTGCTGCTATTTGATATTTCTACATGTTTAACATTGGACGCGTTTGAAATGTAGGATATAAGATCTGCAATTGGGCTTGTGGTGCCCCTGCGGTACAGCGCGCTTATTTTCGGTGCTAAGGGTCCTCGGATCGAATTCCCCCGAATTAAAGGTTATGTTTTAACTGAAAAAAAGAATATAGTATTTATTGTACATGTTGTCTGCATTAGAAGATAATTATATTTTTGGCATAGCTTTTACAATTATTACAAAACTATACATGTCTTCTTTTGATTCTAAATTCAATAATTGGAAAATTTCTCCTCAAAACTTTTCGGAATCCTTCTGTAGTCATATGTAATAACTAGCTAAAAACCCGCACTTCGCTACGGAGTTTATTCAAATTTAATACAAAGGTCAATGTATGCAATTGATGTGTATATATATATATATATATATATATATATATATATATACATTATATATTATATATATATAAATTTATATTTATTTATTTATTTATTTATAAAAAATCGTAAGGGATATTTTTAAGACAAAATTGTGTAGAAGAAAATATTCAAATTAAATCTAATAGGACATACAAAAGAATATAGTACAGTTTGAGGAACATATGTTTTTACTGTATTGTAATATTTTTTTGTCTATTTCGTTGTTATCACGTTACGATAAATTTATTTAAAGTACCATAAAAAGAAATCAAGTGATCAGCATTTAAAAATTAAATTCTAAAAATTAATCTTTACAAATTGACCAAAAATCAGAAAATGGAGGTAAAGATTCGAAAAAAGATTTCATTTTAAAAGAATTTTTAAGATCTATAGAGAATCTACACTCACTTCTACCCAGACTTGGGTGTATATAATTTGAATTGGCACTCTATTTGAATTTGAAACAAACACAGTTTATACATGAAACAATGTTTATTGAGTTCGTTGCACATATAGAATTTGCTTTTACAGATATAAGCATACGTACCACTTGTACGGAATATATAAATACAGCTTTCAAGAACAATATATTTTTCAATACTCACGAACAGTAAGTCAAACCAGCAGTACTGCCACGTAAACTTCGGGCCTGCTAAGCACTAGCGCAGGATAACACCTTTTCAACCCTAACTACCTTTTTTTTTCATTAATGACGCTTCATGGTATTTATACTAAGCGCGTATGCCGAAATTAGCATATCCCAAGCAGCTTCTTTAATTCATTCACTCAAAAGTTCGATTCTTGTGAATCGAATCTTGTGTATACCTTACACTGGCCTCGCTCGAAAAAAAAAAATTAGGTAACTGAGGTCAGAACGGCTTCAGTTAACTAATTGAAAACGCGTGCTGGTCTGACTTTTTACATAATGGGTGGCAAAGTCATAAAACCTTCCACACGTTGTGTGGAGGAAAAACGCCACTACCATTTTACAAAACTAACCCCGAAGGGTCCAGGTGACACCATCACAGAGTGGAATTGCAGAGTTGCGGATACTGGGCCGGCCAACTGCGCCCTAAAATATCTGTTTTAGTTAAAAGTGTCAACACAATTGCACAGCATGACATTTCTTGACTGTTTGTATCTGCTCTACCCCCAATTCATAATGTACATGTGTTATGTTTTGTGAAGTTAGTATGTTAGTTAGTTGCTATCTGTAGTTAGTATGTATTTTTTTTTTAGTCACTACATGTCCCCTTCAAAAATTTATAAAACAACAGTATGCCGTTTTTTTTTTCAGTGGCTCACCCCTTCCCCTCAAAATGTTTACACAGTATATACACTGGGGAACTTCAAACCAATTTGGTTCTGTTTTATTGAAGGGGAGTTAGAATAATAAAATTGGTACAAGACTTGTTCCTCATGAATGCAGCAACTTCCTTGCACCAGTCTGTCCATTTCGTGGAACCTCTCTTGATGGTCGCAGTCCTAGTAAAGGGATTCGTTGACCGTGTGGTCATCCTTCGTGCAGCAGGTCGTAGGTCTTGAGGCGCTGGTCCGGCTTGACGATGGACAGGAGGTCTCTTGGGAGGAGGCCAACCTTGCTGGGCGGCTGATATCTTCCGTTTCCTTTGCGTCTGTTTCCTGTACTTATGCAAAGGACCTTTAGAATTGTCATCTATCCTTTTCATAACCTTGTGTACCTTATGTGTACCACGTTCATCCTTTGATAGAGTTTTTGTAGTGCACACGTTACTTTGCTTCGTACTTTTGCTTGTATCGGTATTAGATTTTAATGCAGATTCTATTTTTTCAACAACCTGACTCTGCTTTTCGTATTTGTACTTATACGACTTCCTGTTTACCGCCTTAATTACTACAGTATTAGCAGTTTTAATGCTAGAACCTGAAGGCGCTTTTTCACGTTTTTTATCCCCCTTAACTTTAGTTTTATCCTCTTTTGACGAAAATGTCTCTTTAAAATGTCCTTCTTCAGAATCGCTATCATTTAAATTCTTTAACACTGCTTCAGTTTTAGGAAGATTAAGCTTTTCGTACTGGTGCGTTTTAATGCAAACTACGTCTATAACTTCCGAAGCATCAGCTAAACTACTTACAGTATAACTCTGTGTCAACTTTTCATCCTGACTCTCAGTATGGTTTTCATGTACTTTATTTAAAACCATATTATCAAACTGGCCTACAGCATCCTCATTCGGATGGAAACTTGAAATAATATCATCATTACTTAGCGAGTTCCTACTATCGTTTAAAGAATTTTTATTGTCGTCAACTAATAAGTATTCACTAACTTCCGTAACGCATACTTCGTCATCTACTAAATTTCCTTCATTAACAGATGTGTGAATATCATCTAAAATATCAGGTATAGCATTAATAATATCAGGTATAGTATTAATAGAAGTGTCAGAAGATTTATTTTCTAAACCACTAGCATTGGTATCGGCACTATTTTCAGAAATTTGTACTGGAATTACGGCATTATTCCAGCTAGACTCACTTTCATTATAAGCCACAAAAATTCCCTGACTTTCACTATTCTCAAAATAATGATTACTGCTCGGACAAGTTAATACATTTGACCACACAGTTTCAACAGGTTGAACCATATCATGTGAAACAACTTGCCAGTGCAAGTAAGGTGCTTGCATATTATTTATTTTAAGTGCACTAATTTCATTATAACGCCGTGAGCTTCTATTATTTCGCCCACGATACTGCTCACACTTCTGGTTTGAAACTCTCGAAAAATTTTGGCGCAGGTGTATAAAACTTCTCGTACCTGAATGAGGGTACGGGGTAGCGAAGAAATGCCTATTGTCATGTTTAGCTAAAGCTTGAAGGAGGGTAACCTTGTTTGTAATATTTTCATTGTCTAAAAAATCTTGAACACTTGGCTTCAAACGTTGGATAACTATTTTTAAGATTACTGCGTCATTCCTCCGTCATTCCTTCTAAATATTCCTCACACTTGGAAATCTTTTCCATAGCAAAATCTAACGCAGACTGACCTTCACGTTGCCTTAGCGAATAAATTTTCGCTTCAATTTCACTTTGATTAAAGGTCTTTGGAAAAACGCTAAGAAACTGTTGCTTGAATGACAAATAGTCAAAAATCAGATTACTGCTTTGAATACACGTGTACCACTGATATGCACTACCTATTAAAGCGGCTAGAGCAATTTTAAGTTTATCCCCCTCTGGGGTGCATTGTTGCTGAAAGTAATGCTCAATTTTCTTTAGGAATTGGCTTGAGGGGCAGCCATTGAATGTGGCTTCGAATGGCGCAAAATGCTGAACCGTAATTACCCGAGGAAAATTTCCAGCAGGGTTTTGTTCTACAACACTCATTTTCAAATAGTATATAAGTACTTGCAACAATTGTATCAATATAAGTACACAGTTTAACTTCAATTATGTTGTTCGTTATAAATGTAACGCTAACAACCAGGGTATACATAAACTTTCGGGCGCCAGTATAGAGAATCTACACTCACTTCTACCCAGACTTGGGTGTATATAATTTGAAGTGGCACTCTATTTGAATTTGAAACAAACACAGTTTATACATGAAACTATGTTTATTGAGTTCGTTGCACATATAGAATTTGCTTTTACAGAAATAAGCATACGTACCACTTGTACGGAATATATAAATACAGCTTTCGAGAACAATATATTTTTCAATACTCACGAACAGTAAGTCAAACCAGCAGTACTGCCACGTAAACTTCGGACCTGCTAAGCACTAGTGCAGGATAACACCTTTTCAACCCTAACCACCTTTTTTTCTCATTAATGACGCTGCATGGTATTTACACTAATCGCGTATGCCGAAATTAGCATATCCCAAGCAGCTTCTTTAATTCATTCACTCAAAAGTTCGATTCTTGTGAATCGAATCTTGTGTATACCTTACAGATCTTTCTCGTGATATAAATTTTATAACCGTCAAATTATTATTTTAAATGCAAACTTAAAAAAAGTTACTAAAACGGCTTAAAAATTTAATTTTTTAAAAATCTAAGAAGAATTTTTAAAAAATCCTTCTTAGTGCACTCCTACACCATAAGAAGAATCGCCTTGCAAAATTTCAGCCCTTTAGGTTCAGCGGTCTGGTCTGTGGGTTATAGTTACGGAACTGATATATATATATATATATATATATATATATATATATATATGAGAGAGAGAGAAAGAGATTATAATTTCTTTCTAAATGTCTGGATTATCTGAATAAAGAGCCCTAAATTTATTTCTTTAATAGCACTTATTAAAACAGAGACGACATTTATTAGACTTACCTTTATTTATGGCAATCCTAAGTGTTTGTAATGACTCCGTCTAAATGATGCAATTTTCTCGCTCTTTTCTCTTACCAGCTAGCCAATCGCCAGTTGCTATGTCGACTGAGGAGTGCGGCTAAACATCAATCACTCGTGACGTCTTAAACATTTTCTCTCCTAAAACGTCGAGAACTCTAACGACAGTCTTGCGACGAGAAGCATATGTTCCCGTCTGTACAAATATAACTAAAGTAAATACTTATAACCAGTGGTAGGATTCAAATAAATTATCAATCGCCCTAATGATCATTTTAAGTATACCAAGACATATTCCGATAGGTGGTTTAATAATTCATGCATTAATCACTCAAATAAAAACAATAAAATAGGTACATAAAACTAGATTATCTTTTAAGAAAGACTTTTGAAGCATTAAATGCCTGAAAAACTATTATTGAAGATATTTCCATATTGCTGTTTGGTGTCCCCAATTGGAAATTTTCTTTGCTTTTACCGGGTGTCCCAAAAATAACCGACGATTTGAAAAATCAATTAAAGAAAAGCGGATGGTGATAGAAATGTACGGTTTGCTGCATTCTGCTTAGGTAACCAGGGAATTTATTCTCACAAATTTTTAAAATTAGTTGGAAATTTCTTCAACAGATGGCGCTGCTGACTGGGAAAACTATAAAACAATGTTTTCAAAGCAAGAAGCATACGCAAAGTGGCATTTATTGGCCTCCCTATTCGCCAGATTTGATGTTATGCGATTTTTTCTTTGGAGGTACTTGAAAGACTAGGTGTATTGTCACAATCCACAAACTGTAAATGAACTGGAACAATACATCTCTGCTGCTTGTCAGAACATTCAAACTGAAATGTTTGCACGGACGTCTGTGAATTTTGACCTCAGACTGCGTCACGTTGTTGCTGCAAACGATGGTTATTTTGAAAACATTGTTTTATAGTTTTCGGAGTCAGCAGCGCCATCTGTTGACGAACTTCCAACTGTACATTTCTATCACCTTCCGTTTTTCTTTAATTGATTTTGCAAATCGTCGGTTATTTTTTGGGACACCAGGTATCTCAGGGTATGTGATTTATTCTTAATAATCATTGCACTGTAGGAGTAGTATTCCATTCCTTTCCGACTAGATTGGATGAGCTGCCCGTTGTAGGGTAGCTTTACTAAAAAAAAAAAAAAAAAAAAATGTTCTGTGAACGATGCAGCTGGCGCGCATTAGAAAACGGTTCGCAGAACCGATACCTACGTTAGGTATCGGTTCTACAGAACCGGTGCGAACCGGCTGAATCCCACCACTGATTATAACTAAGTAAAGTGTTATGTTTACTAAATCGATGTCGTTTGCATCTTCGAAGCTCACCACAAAATAACTATATCCAAATGATGCATGATGTTCCTACAGTGCTATAACTTAGTATTGAGGAAATTGTGGGTTGCGACCCACAAAGGGGTCACCAAAAAATTTGAGGGGTTGCGGATAGTTTGAAGTAAAATTATCATAGTGAATTATGAAATTAAAAATATTCTTTAAATTATCTACAATTACATTTTTAAAATGTTTTGCATAGTTATATTTTGCATGCTAAAAGATATATAGGGTATGATGTTGTTAAATAAGGTGTCAAATTTTCTTAGAATAGTCAGCAAAAGTCAATAAACTAGTTTGTAAACATATACTAACTTCTTTTTCCTATGATTTTCTTAGCATTTTCATAATTAAAAAAAAAAATTGCTACTAACAAACATTTTTCATTGGGGTTCGAGTGAATTTTTATTGAAAGAAATTGGGTCACGGTCAAAAAAAGTTTACGTACCACTGCTATAACTTAAGGCTGCTATGTTCTAACCCCATTGGATTCTCTCACCTCAATGTTAACCTTTGGAGAAAATTTGTCCACGGATTGTCGACTTGGATTCAAAGATTTTTTATTAAAAATTGTACTCCGTCATAGAGAAAGAAATTTTACATTTGTGTACATTTTTCATTTAAAAAAAATGCAATTAATATTTAAAAATTTCAATTATTCCGGGAAAAATCTGGTATAGTGTATTTTAAACGCTCAAATTCCTTCGGTGGACGAAATTTATAAAATGAATCCTGTAATGTTTTGCAGAAAAGTTCAGGCTATCTGACAATACCAATTTTATTTGATTATTAGCATTTATGTACCTGTAAATAGTTTGACAAAAATATATTTTAAATAAAAAGTTTGAGGGCAGCGCTTAACCCCCCCCTATAGAGAGAGCCATTACAATCCCTCAAAATGTCAATCCTAAGGGGAGTGGAGTTCTCGAACTGTCAACTGGACTGCTCCCAACCACAAGAGTCTGCCAGAAGAGGAAAATGGAAATACGATTTTTTTCTTAGTACATAGCAGAATTAATAACTAACCAGTATCAAGAAACTTTTCGATGCGCTATATCAGGGGTCTCCAAACTATGTAGCCTAAGGGCCACACTGACTCCTCCACTAAGTCCCAAGGGCCAAGGCTAGCTAGCTCCTCATACCAATATACTGTAGTTTTGAATTACACGCAAATTGTCATTGCATAAATTTGCCCGTGGCCTTTTTTATTTTTCACTCGGAGCTACTTAATTGTGTGAAAGAAACATTCTCCAAAATGAAATATACAAAGAAAATATTTACAGATTCAAATTAACCGATGAGCATTTGAAGTTCGCTGCTAATAATTTCCACTGGTAAACTTGATCCACAACCGCAAACAGTAGTCAGTGGAAAGTTACGGCCACATAAATCTCATTAATCATAATTATAATGTTTAATTTCATTAGTATGTAAATTACTTATGTACGTCACTTATTATGTACGTTACTTATGTAAGTTTTTAGGATAAATCTCATGTCATTAATTGCAGTTAAAATGCTCAATTTCATTAGGTATGTCAGTTATTGTGTTTCTTAACTGGTTGTTAAATAAAAGCGTTTGATTATTATTTTGTATGATTCACTTGCATTGTAAACTTTACAACGTAATCAAAATAAACTATGGAGGGTCGGATACTGCTCCAGATTGGCGGTGCTCGCGGGCCGCAGTTTGAATACCCCTGCGCTATAATAACACCATACCTGATAACTTCGGAGCTTCATTTTTAAACTCTTGTTCAGGGAATTCAAAAATAGTCGCATCATATTAGAATTTTTACTACATTTCCCAATCTAATATTCCGTAAGTGATTTCAATGATACTTGCAATAGGCTGTAGTGCTAAACAGAAAGAAGATTTAAATTATTGGTTTTAGTTCGAAAAGTGTGGTGAACATCGTTGGCCATCGAAGAACCGTTTCTTTGTTTACGGTATAACCAGAGAAAATTAGCTTTCGGAATGCTCAACTTAGACGTGAACTAGAATTTCGAAAGATAACATATTAAACAACTCGACATAGAAAATTGGCAAATTAATATAAGTAATATTCAGAGCTCTAACGTGATTCTTTTTTTAAGGGGACAAGGGACCTTCAAACTCGAATTTCTTAAAAAAAATGAGAATATGAAAATGAGAATAATTAATTTCCTTTTTTACTACATTGAAAACCCTTAGAATACAAAATAAGAAATTTTTTGCAAAATAATGACTATTTTCAAAATTTTTCAAAAATGCTAATGTTATTCAAAATGCACTGTGAATTCAATATTAAATAAAGTCTTTAATTTTTTTATAAGTTTACTATATGTATATAAATAGAAATATGCATTTATTTATTTATTCATTTATTTAATTAGTTATTGTAGAAATCTAAAGTATATAATATTTTTTTCTATTCTATTTTGTTATGTTTTTACTTTGTTTTATGGTCTATAAATTTGAAAAACTATTTGTGATTTCAAAGAATTATGGACGGTTTTGTGACAAACACTTGGATTCACGATTCTGAGAAATTTGGAAGATATCAGCAGCAAATGAATACGCATGAAGTCTTTTGAAAAATTCTAGCAATTTTGAAGAATCTTTTGATAAATAGGTCTAATTCCTCCACAAAATACTTATTTGTGAATCGTAAGCATTTTCAATGAAGTAGAAAACAATATGAATTTACTCATGTGGTATAAAGAGTAAAATATTGAAATTTAAAGAAGAACGAGATTGAAGGTCTCTTGTTCCTTTACCGATCAGTTTTGTTATTTTATCAAACACATGCCTGATAAAGGTTTTATGTTTATTGTTAAATGTTATGTTCTGTGGCAAATAACCTAAATATGTTCTTCATGAAACCTCTAGGAGATGCTTCGAAGATCTCCTTCGAGGATCGTAGGAAAATTTTGAATTTGAGAAAATTATCTTCAACTTTTTTTTTTAATTAGACAGAATTTGGCGCTTTTCACGCAGAGGGCAAACGATTGAAGACTGCTGTGTACTAACCCTATCGGATTCGCTCACCTCAGTGTTAACCTATGGAGAAGCTGTGTTAACTATTCACACCTACATAAATGCTGATAATCCAATAAAAATGGTATTTTCAGATAGCTTGAACTTTTTTGCACCCTGCAATAGGATTCATTTTATAAATTTTGTCCACAAAAGGGATGTAGGAGTGTTTAAAACACACTATACCAAATTTTCCCCGAATAATTAAAATTTAAAATATTATTTGCATTTAAAGAAAAAAAAGAACAGTGCCCCAAGGTGTCATTTACTTTCTTTATTACGGAGTGAATTTAAAAAAAAATTCAATCCCAGTCGGCAATCCTTAGACATATTTTCTCTATAGGTAAACATTGAGGTAAGAAATTTCAATAGGGTTAGTATACAGCAGATTTAGAGGGATCAAGACACATAACTATATATATATATATATATATATATATATATACATATATATATATATGTGTGTGTGTGTCACGGCGCTTTCGCCGCGCACCCTTTAAAACACACTAATTATTCTAAATGCAGTCATCAAACAGTAGGCTGGGGAAGGAAATAATACTTAAATAACATTTAAAGACTTCTTTATTAATTAACATTAATCAAATACCTAATTAACCCAGCTAAATCGCCATTTCGAATCATCTCGCAGCTCACGCGACAGATGCACGTCCTGACCCTATCAAAGATTTTCCTAAACTGCGTAATTTCTTTCTCTTCCGTTATATAAAGGCGTAGGCCCTCATCCGCAACCCCTTTCTCGAACATCCGATGGATTATGTAAGATCCGATGGATTATGTATGCGTGTGATCAATTCGGTGACCCTGAACTCTCCGATGCGAAAAACAGTCTACTTCCTGAATTGGATATCACACTAGGACTTTAATAGAAAATTACCGTTTAACGATCATTAATATAATTAAATATAGCTTATGCTTCTATCATCACAATTTCCTCCCCCTTCCCTCTGAAGGCGTGCACACAAAGATTCGCGACTCCCTCTGTGGCAAGTCCTCAGAAGGGATACACTAAAATTAAATTTCAAACTCCTAAATGACTATAACCGAAAAAAATGCTGAGCAGGGCTGCAGTCCCCAGTCAACACAAATTAAATTAAAACTTAAATAAATGAAAATTAACCCTAACCTAAAATTAATCCCTACATGCGCTTAGCTGGATTGAATTGAGGTGTTGCTACAGGATACATAAGTGTCCATTTGAGACAGAACTTCACATAAAAGAAACATTAATCGTTACAATATCAGTTATTAAAATATCAAAAATACAAAAAACAATTAGAAAATAAAATTATCAGCATTTTTATTAAACTTCTTTTGGTGCTCCGGATAATGTTTGATAACAGTAGTAACCGCTTGTGATGGTTCATATCCATATCGTTTTGTTCTAAAACACGCACGTCACAGAATTCCGCAATGTGGTAATGCTGAATGTTGCCTGTCGAATTCACAAACAAAACACCACTATTTTGAAGATCACAATAATTCACGCTGGTTGCACCGCTGTCACGGAGATGAGAGATGATGAAAATGGGAAATTAAATTTAAATTTTATATTCCTACACACTAATTTAAAAAAGCAAGGGGTTTTCTGAACGCGAAGTCGAATCCTGCTCGGCTTTTGTCACGGCGCTTTCGCCGCGCACCCTTTAAAACACACTAATTACTCTAAATGCAGTCATCAAACAGTAGGCCGGGGAAAAAACTAATACTTAAATAACATTTAAAGACTCCTTTATAAATTAACATTAATCAAATACCCAACTAACCCAGCTAAATCGCAATTTCCAATCATCTCGCAGCTCACGCGACAGACGCACGTCCTTACTCTATCAAAGATTTCCCTATACTGCGTAGTTTCTTTCTCTTCCGTTATATAAAAGGGTAGGCCCTCATCCAGAACCCCTTTCTCGAACATCCGATGGATTATGTAAGATAACGCGCGTGTGAGCAATTCGGTGACCCTGGATTCTCCGTTGCGAAAAACAGTCTACTTCCTGAATTGGAGATCACACTAGGACTTTAATAGAAAATTACCGTTTAACGCTCATTAATATAGTTAAATATAGCTTATGCTTCTATCATCACGTATATATATATACATACATATATATATATATATATATATATATATATATATATATATATATATATATATATATATATATATATATATATATATATATATATATATATATATATATATATATATATATATATATATATATATATATATATATCGGGTGGTTATAATTAAACTTCCCCTATAAACGGCATCCTACAGAGCAGCGCAAACGGGTGAGCGGAATGCAACGAAATTTTGTATATGGGCTATACACGAGATGCGCACAAGGAATTTCGAAAAAAAAATAGTTCCAAAAATGTCCACCAGAGGGCACCTTTTCGGGAAAACATGAAATTTAACTCAGTAAACGACCAAAACGGAATACAGAAACAATATTAACATTTATTGACTAGTTTCTGATCACCTTGTCATCGAACCTTGTCATTAAGTAAAGGTACATTAACCCTTTCGCGGCGAACGTCACGTATACGTGACAGCAGCTATCCGCGTTTCTGGCCGATCGTCACCTATACGTGACAGCAGCTATCCGCGTTTCTGGCCGATCGTCACCTATACGTGTCAGTAGTTCGGAACGTTTTATTAGTTAATTTTTGGGGCACAAGATGGCACCGCATGTCTATGAAATTTGGAGTACACGTAGTTGGGACCTTCTATTCGAAAACAAGACTAGTATGAATCACATGCGGTCTATCGTTTTATGTAAACAAACGGAGGAATGGATGTATTGCGTTTGGCTGTCAGCGGGTAGGGCATTTTAACTTTGCACGTGGTCTTTGTTTACGAGATATCTTTGTTTATTTTTCTTTTGCGGTGGGATTGTAGCATTGGGTATATGGGTTTTGAGTCAGAATCAGATTCTGTTGCAGTGAGATTTCTTTCCTTTGATGATTTAATATGGAGAAAAGGAGAAAATATTTAACAGAAGACGAAATTTCTGAATTGATAAGAAATGTGTCTGAAAATGAAAGTAGTGACAGTGATACAAAAATCTCGTCGGGTGAATCTGTTTATTTGGAACACGGAGATCAGAGTGATTATGAAGATATATCAGACATTTCCATTCTGAGTATATCGCGGGACGGTACTTCTTTGTGGTCTTCTCCCGTAAGGGATTTAACTCTACTAACATTCACAGCGGCATGCGGAATAAAAGTCGATGATGCTGTATCAAATGAATTGTATTATTTCAGATGTTTTTTTGATGAAACTGTAATGGATTTAATAACTAAATTAATGCTTATTATATTATACTAACCAAATTAATGCGTATGAGAGGTTCATAAATCCGGAAAGTGAACAGAGTTTATCCTCGAAGTATTTTTGCCTGTAACTAAAGAAGAAATGTTTGTTTAATTTGCTTTGACAATTTTAATGGGTATCGTTAAAAAACCAAAAATTAAGATGTACTACTCAACGAATCCAATGATTGCAAAACCTTTTTTCAGTAAGGTTATGAGTCGGGACCAACGCATCGAAATTCTTCGATACTTGCATTTCACTTCTACTAATGCCAAAAAGATTGAAAAAATTAAACCTTTTTTAGATTTAATCATTCAAAACTTTCAGAGTTCTTGATATATTATTGACATATTCTGGATATATTCCTGATAGGAATATATCAGTTGATGAAAGTATCTTACTGTGGAAAGGGAGAGTAGGATTTCGACATTATGTCCCAGCGAAAAATATTTTAAACTGTATAACAAAAATTTTTTAGTGGAAAAAATAATAAAAGAATGTGTAAGTAACCCATATATAGCTTAAATAAATAGATTTGTTTGTAAATGTTACTATTTCGGAATTTTTCGTAACTTTAGGCTTAGCTCTTAAAAGTCCGCCGGCCTGGAGGGTACGCTCACGAGAAAAACTTCCGGCCTCAGAGGAAAGCGCGTGATCGGAACTGCCGTCGCGAAAGGGTTAAGTAAAGGGAGAAACAAAAACAGTTCAGTTTGCAGAAACAAGAACAGATTAGGACGAAATTGCACAAGAGGAGCAGTTGTTAATCGTGTCCAGGACGATGTAGGGAAAGATGCTCCACTTGACCACCTTCATCCACCTGCAAAGTCGATGGACAGTGTGTTCAACAGCAGATCGTAACTCATTAGTTGTGAGTCTTCGCACATGAAGCGTTATGGAGTTCTTTTAGTTATTCAACGTCGCAACACCTCCACGATACACCAGACTTTTTAAATAGCCCATAACCCTATACATCGTCCTGGACACGATTAACAACTGCGCCTCTTGTGCAATTTCGTCCTAATCTGTTCTTGTTTCTGCAAACTGAACTGTTTTTGTTTCTCCCTTAACTTTCCCAAAATCAAGAATGCGTATTATTCTCGGTTCGTATTATAATCGAAATTTTACTGTATATATATATATATATATATATATATATATATATATATATATATATATATATATATATATATATATATATATATATATATATATATTATTTTTTTATTTACAAGTATCATGTTAGAATTCCTGCTGTGAAATATCTTTATAAAAAAATCGTCACGCATATAAAATAGTTTTAATTTAGTTTAGATTTTTTTAAAAATTTTTCAACAAAACAAAAGATAATACCTAAAAAATATTTTCCATGAAACTAAGCTTACTCGAAAGAAAATATGATTTTATTAAAGATTTTATAAATGGTTTTTTAATAAAACGTAAGATTCAATGTTTTGAAAACTTTCATTACGAGTGAAAGAGAAAAATAATTACAAGATAAAAATAACTTTTTATATACCATACTTTTAAATTTTCTGTTGAATCATATAAACTTGACAAGTCTATGTATTAATAAATACTTTTTTAAAATATTCTTGATAAATTATCCCATCAACTTGAAAGAAAATGAAGTTAATTGGAAGTTAACTTGTGTTTAACTTTTCGTTCCCGTCCCGGTCGTTAGATGGCTGCACCAGTCTACAAAACAAAATTAACTGAAAATTATCTCAATTCTGCTTAAAGACCGCGAAAAGTGTTAAAATAATGCATTGTCATCGTGATCTGAGCTATTCTAAAAGTTTTAAATGTCTAGCTAGTCGGGAAGTTAGTTAAAAATCGATTGCAAGATTTGTACGGGACAAACACACAAACACACAAACAAACAAGAAAGCGAATTAATAATAATATGCAAATAGCGTTGTTGACTTCGCAGACGAACCAAAACCCCTCACTCCCTTCTAATTTTGATTTTGAATTTTTTAAAAACGAAATTTCAAAATAATGAAGTATTTTTAATATTCATAATGGGATATGTATTTAGAGAATAAAAAGTATAATAAAATGTGATTAATATAAAAATATTCTGTTCTTGTGTCCACTTAGAATACATTCTACAGGGTAATTCCAAATTCATGGTACAAACTTTAAGGCTTTGTACAGGCCACTGTAACAGTCATATATTGTATAGGAATGTGTGGTCGCAATTGTTGCGGTAAGGCACAAACACAGGAAAGATGCATGAAAGGAATGAAAAATGGATGGAAAATGGTGGTTCCGTTGCCAGAAGATGTGGCAGTATGTGGCTTGCCGCCTATCAACGTTATGCGTCTGCGGGAACACGCCATTCTCAATTGTGCTGTCGTCTAGGGATGCGACATCGATAACAAAACATCGATGTTTTGAAACATCGATATTCGATATTAAAACATCGATGCTAATAAAACATGGCCCAAAAACCATCGATGTTTTTAAACATCGATGTTTTTGAACATTCATTTTTTAAAACTGGTTTAGTAATCTTTAACATTAATGTTACTTCGGTTAGTCGTGGGGGGGGGGGATTTAATTTTACTCTCTTATTGGGCTGACACAAATGACAAAAACTTGGTTGCTTTTGCCTTGGGATATATTGATGACTGAAAATTCTCGTTGTAAATATCGCCATGTTTTGCCTTGAAATGTCCAGATAAATTCGTGGTATTCCCAGAAGTTTTGAGGGATTTAAGGCAAATATTGCATTTTGCCAATTTGTCAGAGGTTTTGCAAAAATATTTCCAAACGGTACTTTTGGGAGGCATCTTACTAATAATATTAACGTCAACTTATATAAAACCAGAACAAAACAAAAACTTAAATGGCTGCTCTCGTGTATATACTATTTGTAAAATAAAACCCCATGACAGGTTTTGGAGTGTCAGGAACATTCCAAGCGCTCTGATTGGTTCATTGTTGTTGATTGTCATTTGTCTGTTTGCTAAGTTCTCCCTTTTGTATTTTTTCAGAATTCAGACTTACATTTACTGAGTGGGAAAATTATGCTACGTGGTAAATTTTTTTAATTATGGTACATTTTCATTAAAAAAAACATCGAGACAACGTAAAACATCGAGCACAAAACATCAATATTAAAAAAACATCGCCTTCAATAAATCGATGTTTAAAACATCGATGTTTTTATCAAAACATCGATGTTTTGAAAACATCGACATCGATGTCGCATCCCTATTGTCGTCCGTAATGTAAGACTTGAAGTATGCCGAAAAAAGCAGACATGCATCTCATGAAAGGCCGTGCAAGTGGTAATGGTAGAGCTCCGAATGTATCAGGAGCCCTTTCCTCGTAGACGAATGCCGGACCGACTGTGGTTTCAGCAAGATGGGCACGTTTCTTTTCCATGTTTGTGCTACTTGCACCCATACATTTCTATACAATAAATAATTACAAGATAAAAAGAACTTTTTATGTAGAATGTTTTTAAATTTTCTGTGGAATCATATAAACTTGACGATTCTATGTATTAATAAATGCTTTTTAAAATTTTTTTTGATGAATTATCCCATCAACTTGAAATAAAATAAAGTTAATGGGAAGTTAACTTGCGTTTAACTTTCCGTTCCCGTCCCGGCAGACAGATGGCTGCACCAGTCTACAAAACAACATTAACTGAAAATAATAAAAATATGTTAATAATCTGCTTAAAGATGACTAAAAGTATTTAAAAAATGCATTGTCATCGTGTTATGAGCTATTCTAAAAGTTTCAAATGTCTAGCTAGTCGGTAAGTTAGTTAAAAATCGATTGCAAGATTTTTACGGGACAAACACACACACAAACAGGAAAGCAAGTTAAAAAAAACATGGTAATGATTGTTATAATGTCCTGTACCAAGTCTTAAAGTTTGTACCATGAATTTGGAATCATCCTGTATTTATACGATTTTTAAAGACTTGCTCTCCATAAGAGCCTTCTGCTACGGTGACCTAGATATTTTATGCTACATCGCCATAGGCGCTGGCATGGCGACATAGTTAATTCGTGTTCCAACTCCTTGGACGAAGTATTCTGACATTGTTTATTTATACTAATATTCTGTGGTCGCTACCATGGCGATATCTAAAGCAGTGGTTCTCAACCCTGCACCCGGCTTTATTTTTAAATTTCTTTCGCATATTTTATAGTATACTGCGTTCATTAAAAATGTGCAAATCCCGGACAACACTTTACCAACTGAACACTGGTTTTCACTCGGCGGCAACTAACTAATGAATATATGGACGATTGATAAGAAACGGAAATATCATATTATGTTCTCAACTAGCTGAAAACCTGTACTTGTCTACTGAGTACATTCAAATTAAATGCAACTGGCAATGTATGCAATTAATGCCAAAAGAAAACCAATAAAATCTATTTATAATAAATATTACGATCAATGTATGCAATTGATGTAAAAAAACAAAAAAATATATTTATAAAAAAAATCGTAAGGGATATTTTTATAGCCAAAATAATGTAGAAGAAAATATTCAAATTAAATCTAATAGAACATACTAAAGAATATAGTAAGATAATATAGTACAGTTTGAGGAACATACCATTTACGGTATTTTAATATTTTTTTTAATAATGTCCAATCGTCTGCCGCATTAGCAAGAGAAAAAATATATTTTTGCCTATTTCTTTGCTATGCACGTGACGATAAATTAATTTAAAGTGCCAGATAAAGAAATCACGTGATCAGCCTTTAATAAATAAAATTCTAAAAATTAATCTTTAAAAATTCACTAAAAATCAGAACATGGAGGTAAAGATTCGAAAAGTATTTCATTTTAAAGGCATTTTAATGATCTTTCTCGTGCTATAAATTTTATAGCTCGCAGATTATTATTTTAAATGTAAACTTGAAAAATGTTTCAAAAACAGGTTAAAAATTTTATTTAAAAAAATCTAAGAAGAATTTTTCCAAAAAACTTTCTTAGTGCACCCTTCTACTATAATAAAAACCGCCATGCAAAATTTCAGCCCTTTAGGTCCAGCGGATTGGTCTGCACTTTGTATGTCAGTTAGTCAGTCAGTAAGTAAGTCAGTCAGTTACGGAACTGTTTTGTATATATAGATTACGAAAAATTAGCTAATTCATTTCAGATTGAAAAATCCCATTAAATATTAGATAAAGTATTTATAAGTAATAAACCCATTTTTACAAATTATTTTTTATTTCCATGTACTTATAAAATAAAATAATCAACATTTTGTTTATGTTTCTTTTTTTTCTTCTTATTTTTCAAAACATAATCATTATGATAATAGCAGAAGGTTGGTAACACCCTGTTGAGTAAGAAATATTTCTATTATGTAACTAATGATCATCAGTGATACAAAAACCATTGTTTTTACTCTCCATGCTATATGAAAACTTCGATGTGCTCTCAACCACGGGAAGGTTGAAAACCACTGATCTAAGGACGCACTTTTTTATAATACACTAGGTGCTTCGCCCCTAGGCTCGCTATGCTCGCACCTGTGTTATGGCTAATAGCGAGATACATAGCGATGATTCTCGGGCAATGTAACAGCTTCCATCCATTTACTGTTGTCACCCTTAATGCGATGGGCATTTCATCACTGTCAAATTATCCACTTCAAAATTCTATTAAAGATCGAAAATTTAAGATATAGACTTGAAATGAGGTTTGATGTATGAAATATGAATAAGAAAGCTTTTAGCTTCCAGATGATGCAAATATTTTCTTTGTAAGATAAATACTCGAGGAGCAGCGATATTACATCCACATAGGGGACGATATTGCTTGAAAAACTGTGTTTTATTTTTTGATGAAAATAGTCTGTTTTAAAATATTTTTAAACAAATGAGGTCTAGTTTGAAAGAGAAATGTCTGTAGTCTTAGATTGTAAAAAGATCAAAATTCTGTGATCATTTTTTTGGCGAGTTACCGCAATCTGAAGATGAAAAAGTCAATATTTTTTGAAAAACTGTGTTTCATTTTGATGAAAATTTTGATGAAAATATTGTCTGTTTTAAAATATTTTTTTAACAAATGAGGTCTGGATTGAAAGAGAAATGCCTGTAGTCTTAGATTGTAAAAAGATCAAAATTTTACTATCTTTTTTTGGCGAGTTATCGTAATCTGAAGACAAAAAAGTCAATATTTCCCCATAAAACATAAAAAAACAAACAAACTTAAAGTCCGACGAAGATGAGACGTGTCTTAGTTTGGTCCCCCCATTATTCTGCATCATTGGTATCGCTCTGGATCCCATACCCCAAGCGGTTTCGGAGGAGATAGCGTGACAAGCTTTTCACAGCGGCAGCGGGAGTTACGTTTTTTTTAGAATAGAGAGATAGAGAGATACTCAATAGAGCAGACTTATTAGATTAACATCTTTTGCAACAATACACATTAAAAGGCACAGTAAAGGTACTAAGATCAAATTAAGCAAACGGAACTGGACTTTGCAGAGCAAACAAATCAATATTACAAGACTGAGACACAATAAATGGCCTGCCAATAACGAAAGTGGATTGTTCTTTCGGTCAAAACCGAACAGGTGGGCACATGGGACTACTCAATATTCCAAATCGATGAAGATTTGGCGAGGCAATCATGTCCAGTAGTCAGTGTGAGCCACTTCAGCCCCTATCGCTACGGCGATTATACTATGCTGTCTCGATAATTTTTTTCCTAACATTTTCCCTTATTCTGATGATAAAAGTCCTGATTATAATTTATTGTAACTATTCCTCTCCAATATTTTCTAACTAAAAATAAGCATATTTGAAAATATTGTTAATTTTTAATTCTTAAAGTAGATTTTCGAATTCAATGAGCATGATTTTTAAATTTATTTTTCATTTTTTTCAAATAATATTTTTTTTAAATGCCGAATTTTTTGGACCACCT
>OU015490.1:96596103-96631103 GCA_907164885.2 Dolomedes plantarius
AGAGAAAGATGACAGAGCAAAGAAATTAAACAGTACAGATTCTGCTTTATATCTTTTAAATGAATTACTTTAGTGGATGGAATTTATACAATGAATCCTTTTGCGAGATGCAGAAAAGTTCAGGCTATCTGAAAATACCATTTTTATTGGATTATTAGAATTTATAGAGCTGTAAATAGTAGACACATTTTCTCCATAATTTAGCATTGAGGTCAACGAATCCAATAGGGTTAATATACAGTAGCCTTAACCGATGAATTTATTCAGCGACATTTGTCGTTGCGAAATAATACGCTCCCTCCTTTCAACAACGTCATATCTCAAAAAGCGTGATTTTTCAGGCGATTGGTTTTAAAGTTTAAAAGTAGAATAAAATGCATTAAAATAAATATTCATTCTGCTCTCTAGCGGGTAAATATTGAGCGCTGAGATAAGGCGATCTTGCAGGGATATACTACTCTTTCAGGGCAATCGGAGAACAGGCATAACTATAAATCGCCAATGTTTGAGATATGACGTTGTTGTGCGATATGTTAGGAGTGAGCGATATGTTTTTTGAATTATAAACATACTACGTGTATTACATATTTGCCATTTGTTTAATATTTATCTTTCTTTTCAAGCCTTAGATATCATTCTTCAATCCTTTAAAATATTCATTCATACATTTCCAGAATTTTTTTTTACATTCAGAAATAACGCCATGTGACATATTCGAAAAGAAAGAGAGCTGCAATGCGTTCCATCCGATTTCATCAGCGAAATTGCGATGGAAACAATTTTTACTGACTTGGCAATACATGTTACAGGAGGAGGGGAAAAATTCTTGAAGACGGAGAAATTTATTGGACTCGAACGTGTAAGTAAATTTTATTTCTTATTTATGGTTCTAAGTTTAAAATTTCTCTCTCCCACTTGAATGGATGTACAGAGAAAAGTGAATTAATATGCGAACATCCGATGTCTCGAATTATTACCATTCTTTCATGCTTAATTAATTTTATGCGAACATAAATCTACAGCAAATGCTGACGTAGAAAGGTATTATTAAAAATATGTACTGTCTGGTACTTTTTTACGTCCATAATCATAAATATTGATAGTTTGCAATTAAATTACCGTTAGGTAAGTACTAAAATTTATATCCATTTTAAAATGGCTATAATTCTTAAATATTTAAATCGTAACATCAAGAAATAATACTTTTAAAAGTCACTATGATTGCTTGAATCACAGTAATTGGTCATAAAATTACTTCGGTTAATGGTTTTAGAGCATTTATTTCATAAATTTTTAACCGAGGGCTTGAACTTTACATAATGCGTGTGCATTTAAAAGGAGGAAATAAGATAATGCATCATATATCTGAGCAAAAGGGAACGTGAAAAAGAAATTAAAATTGCAAATTTTCTTTATCAGTCAACCGAAAATGCCATTACACTGTGATGTAAATTTTGAATACTGTGATTTACGGCAATGATAAGTAATTTATTGTGTCTTGGGTATATATATATATATATATATAAATGATTTACATTAGAGTGTCTACCTTATAATTTTTTGTAATTGCTCTCTCTAATGCGGTGTAAACAGACAGATGTTATCAATTACTTTAAACTAATTCAGTCGTTATTGATATTTCATTTGTTCACATTTAGATCTTTTAAATTAAACTAATTGATATCTGCCAAAACATGACGGCTAGATAGTAAATAAATGTACTAATACACAAATTATAATCAACACATCATTGCCAAATGTTTAAAATCATAATAATGCGCAGAAACAAATTAATGTGTTTAAGCGGCCTCGTGGTTAGTGAGCATCTAAAGCCAGATTTAAAAATATAACTGAGAATGCGCAGAAAGCAATTTTTTTAATTGTTAATTATCGCTAATTAAATAGCGTAAAATAAACAATTTCCATGAGGTTTAGTCTTATATTTCATAAACATAATTATCATACAAATAAAAATGGCAGAGAGAGATCTAGAAAGTCTCCTCGAAATAAAGGTGTATATCATTAAAACATGATAAACGCCTTTTAATGTGCTTATAAGACAGATTTAAACATGCCACTGAGAATGCGCAGAAATCAATATTTAATTGTAAATTATCGCTAATTGATAGAAATTGAGGTTACAAAAACCAAATTTGACAAATCTACAGATTACAATCTTTCGTTTAAGACCAAAATGAAGTAAATTGATGCAGTAATTTTCTTTCACGAACTGCTCAGAAAGTCGGCTTAGCAACTTAAATATATAGCTACAGTGAAACATCTATAGCAACTAGTAATGGCTCCGAAAAAAGGTGGGCGTTTCGAGGGATGGCCATCAAATAGTGGTTTCTTCAATAACATTAACTCTATGCAGTCTTCATAGATATTTGTGAATATATAGATTTTACATGCTATTTTAGCGAGAATTTTTTTAGGGGGAGAGGAGAGATTATTGCCAATTTTCATGATAGAAAAAAGATGCCTTGAGAGAAATTGTTTTTACTTGCCCTAGCTTTAAATTATTTGAGTAAATATTTTTCTTTTTCCAAATTGTTCTCTAAATATTAAACTATGCAACATTATATACGCATTCTCTAGAACATGTCAGATATTAAATCGAAATCACACAAAATGTCAATATCACTCATAAAAAGATTTAATTAGATTCTACACGATAAAATTTTAAAACTAGGCTTATTTGATAGCCATTTCCATTAATATTCATTGAAATCAGTGAGTAGTTCGTTTATAACCGATGAATAACTCATTTAAAGCGCATACCTGATTATTTTAAAACCACTCCTGATTTCCGTGAACACATAAACATTAATTAGTTCTCGTAATCGGAAGTTCAATTTACCAAATATAGAAGACGTGTCGCAGTAGCGAGTGATAGTGGCAACTTTCGCATTCAGAGTTAAATCTAATTCAGTGATAGTTCGAAGCGGACTGAATTCCCTAAGGAGGGTAAACCGAAATGTGACGATGCTGATCTAAAATGTAAATTAACTATGAATTTAAACGAACATTTAAGTCACAAAAAGGAAAGGATGGACTCTTCCTTCGTGTGTTTTCATTGCTATAGTGTAATTATCTTGAACTTTTCTAGCGTAATTTTACTCAGAAAATATATTTTTCCATTCATTAACACTGGTTTGAAGGATAGTAGTATGTTTGTAAATCAAAAAACATATTATTTCGTAACGAGAAACGTCATCATATAAATACATTTGTTAAAATAGATTATGATAACTCTTTAGTAAATTTGAAGGAAAAGAAACTTTAACGGTGCGGTCTCTGTACTAGATATAATTTCTTAGCTCTTTTATCTGGAAGGTATGTGAAGGACCATAGAATCAAATCCTCCTTTTCCATTATTCCTTAAACTTTACGTACGACTTTCTTGTACAAAATATATCGAATGTTAAAGAAATATAGATGAGGGTCGAAGGAAAAATGTTGGCAAAAGTATGTAAAGATTGACATATCTGAAGAAATGCTAAAATGGGAAAATAGTCCCGAATATATTCAGTAACTTGAACCTATGTAAGCATAACTAATAAGAGACAATAGTATTCCAGTGCTGATATTATACATAGTTTTACATAAAATATTTTTGCTTAGTCATAATTTTTAAGTCCTCAATATTCACTTTTAGATTTAAATATTTTATCACTTTTTCGTAGCGAATTTTACTACAAATCTCATACTCGGATTTCTGATAAAAATATTACATCTGAGGTAAAAAAAAATATTATTAATTGAGATTTATAATAATTCCCATTATTCCTTAAAATTTACGTACGACTTGTACAAAATGTATCGAATGTTAAAGAAATATAGATGAGGGCTGAAGGAAACAAGTTCGTAAGAGTACATAAAGATTGATATATCTTAAGAAATGCTATAATGGGAAAATAGTCCCGAATATATTCAGTAAATTAAACTCATGGAATCATAACCAATAAAAGAAAATAGGATTCAAGTGCTGATATTATACTTAGTTTCACATAAAAAATCCTTTTCTTAGTCATAAGTTTATAACTCCTCAGTATTCACTTTTTAGATTTAAATATTTAATCCCTTTTCCGTAGTAAATTTTTTGCAAATCTCATAGTCGAATTTCTCATAAAAATATTACATGTGAAAAAAAACATATTAAAAATTGAGAAAACACATGATCTGAACACACGACAGATAAAATAGAAAAAATTAACCTTAAACTTTTCACATTTTGACCTTTTGTTTTACTGCAGATAAAACTTTTATAAAAAGTTTTAGGTAATTTCAACAGTAATTGGAGCAAACTGAGTATTTCAGTCTTATAGACCATGTAAAAAAACAAAAAACAATCGTGAATCAAAACAGACAAATTGAAGTATTATATTTGCAGAATAAAAGAATTAGATTTTATCTTATTACTTCTTATAATCTAAGAACGAATCAGGTAATGACAAAAAATTTTCTTACATCTAAAACTTTTATCCAAGCTAATAACGATAACATTTTTCTCAAATAATATCTTAACCTTTATCCAATATATTTTATTGTACTATCTAAGGCTTTATTTTATAGTGCATAAAATGGTTTAGTGGGAATAACACAATCATTTAATACAATCATCGTAATATACGTATATATATATATGAGGCGGTGAAGGCAAAGTGGTGTAAGTCCAAAGCATTTTACTGCAAAAACTACAAAAAATTCCACTATAAATTGAACAAATTATAATTCATAATAATTATTATAATATTGCAAATAATAATTATTTGCAATTCCACTATAAATTGAACATGGAGGTCACATTTTTACCCTCAAATTAAAAATATTTAAAATAAGACTTACACCACTTTGACTTTCAAAGTCTCATATATATATATATATATATGTGTGTGTGTGTGAGTAAGTAATATCTAGAATGTAAACTATATTTAACTATATTAAAATTAGGCAAATTAGCATTAAACGGTAATTTACTATTAGAAATTCTACTGTTTTCCAATTCAGGAAGTAGGGTGATTTTTGCAGTGGAGTATTCATCTTAATCGATAATTAATTGCTCCCTCGTGCTCTGGGAATCGCCTGACTATAATATCATCGGATGACGCAATCACCGTGAGGTGTATTTCGTGCGAGAAAACTGCAGCTCGTTTTCGGATAACAAAGCAGCAGATTTGGGAGCATAGCCGCTTGCTACGGACGCGCCTGTCTTCGGGCTGAGAGTTTTAGAAAAATGGCGATTTAGCAGGGTTGAGTGGGTTTTCCAAATGGCAGACAGCAACGCATCATTGTAGCACGCACTCTGGAACTCGAAAATGGTTGCACTCGCCAAGGCTGGCATAATTCTCAGCTTCAAAAATACTCGAACTCAATCCAGTCTCAAAACGTAACTTTAAAATTCACTTTCCGCCAACGCATCACACCGTCACGAGATAAGAGATCGAAACCTGGACAAATTTAACAAATAGAATTCTAACTTTATGTTTAAACGGCTATGAGGTAATTTAATTTTTCCCCGCGAAGATTCCTAATCCTACCGGCTTCATGACGAGCTTAAATTCTCGTACTCCCTCTAAACTCGTTACCCTACTACTTACTCTTAAGTATATGCAGTCAGTACAATCGTAGGCCTGTGAAATTAACGACAATTAGTTACATCTAAATCCTTTCTTTAAATTATTATTAATTGACCCGATTCAATCCGACTATTCTTCCGATCTCATCTCTGACGCGCTCTGACCAAACCGAAATCCAAAGACGCTCTGCCATAATCGTTTGTTAAACTTAAGCGCAAAACTTTCGCGCATGCCCTGTGATGTCTATAAAATATTCGGGACGCGTCCATATTATGTAATAGTTTCACTCCTCGCAGCCCGTGCCTGCTCTAAAAATAGCTTCGTTCGCTCGACCACAGACGCGAATCAAGGTTATCTAATGAAACGGGGAAATTTCCTCCTACTTCGTGCGAAGCGCGTGCTGAAATCTGAAAGCATTGACATGTAATGCCAGGATATAAATTTTCCCGAAGCCCCCCTTTAAATTTTAACTTAATTATTTCTTTCCCAACTAATTTCTTGACAACTCCCCCCCCGTCCCTCTGAAGGCACGCGCACAATGGAGTAGCTAATTCCACGTGGCATGTCCCCAGAAGAGGAAAACACTAAAATTAAGTTCAAAAATCCCATAACCAAGTAGAATTAAAATGCTGAGTAGGGACGTCTCCCCATACAATAAATTTAAAGGAAAAACCCCATTAATTAAAATCAAAATCCAATGATTACAACTGAAATTTTCTTTATCCTAAAGTTTTTCCTATTTGCACCTAGACGGATTGAATCAAGGTTTGTTTTACATATTACATAAGTCTACATTTGAGACATCCTTGATTTGACAACATATTAAATATCAAAATATCAAAATTGTACAAAATACTAAGAAAAACATTATTATCAAACTTTTATCAAAATACATAACATTTAAAAATGAGTAGATGTAGAAAATATCACTTAAACTATACCTTAAAAATATAAATTAATTATTACGTAAAAGCAATTATATAGCATAGGCATGCACTCAACTTTCAAGTTTTATCGCAAAATTCAGAACATTTCTTTCTCATTTTTACATGCGTTTCATAATCACTCGGTGACCATCTTAAGATTCTACTCCATCTATGAATTAAGGAAGCATGTGAAACAGGCTCATGCCCGGTCAAATCATAAGATCATACTCTTTGTGAACAAGATGTGTAATACCCGTTACATTTAATCAAAATCAGCACAATTCTGTCGTTGCCAAATTTAAGACATCATAATCCTTTACTTTATATCAGAGGTGGCCAACCCGCGGCACGCGTGCCACAGTGTGGCACGGCGGCGTTTTAACAGTGGCACGCGGAGACTTATTGAAAGATTAAGAAATTTGAAAAATAATAATTTCTCAAAATGCCTAAAAACCCTACTCATACGCTACTGAAAATAACAGCGCTGGAAAGCCGCACTGCTTGACAAAAGTACAACGATGCGCTAAGACAGCTGGGTCATGGGACGAACCCAATGGTTTGAGTAGACTTGCATTGGCGCCGTTGTGTCTTGCTATGGTTGTCCGTTCTCAAGCGAGAGCGAGTGGGACACTCTGGCTGTCTGGCTCAGTTGATTTTAAACTGCATTCAACATTAATTAAGTACAACATTAAGTACTGACTGTTTAATAATTATTTAAAATTAAATGTTTCATGTCATTCTTTTTAGTTTATACATAACCTAACTGACTAAACCTTTAAAATGTCTATTAACAATAAAACCTAAGTTTGTACTTTTGTTTTATTTATTATATTATTTTTTATATCTCCACTACTCAGATGATAAAAAAAAGTGCTATTTGTGTAAAAATCCCATAATCAGCCTATAAATAACATTTTTTCACCTTTTTATATTTTTTGTATGTTGGAAAATTTGGAAGCGGCACGCATAATATTTTTTTTTTCTCCAGATAGTGGCACACTTCCCAAAAATGTTGTTCACCCCTGCTTTATATCAATGAAAAATACTACTTTTAATTTCCATACCTTATTTAAAACAAAATCACAATATCAAAAATTTTTTACTCAGTACCATGAAACACACTTAGTTTTAACCTATGAAACAACTGTAAACCAAAATAACACTTTATGAGAATCAACATATAAGACACAAAGAATATTTACAAGAAGCAAAACGACCATCCTCAAACCAGGAGACCAGAATTACTTCCAAAAAAAATTCTTAAAATTCTTCTCGATTACACAAACATTTAGACGAAATCTTTCACAATTCTTAATTAGTAATCACCGAAATCAAACTGTCAATCATTTACTCAGAGGATCCAAATTTAACATTAACATCATTTTTTTATTATATATATATAGATATAATAACAGAATGCGAAGTCAAGTGCGTTAGGCACTTCAAAAAAAATCAAAAAGGAGATGGATCTCTGAGCGAGAAAATTTCTATGCTTAATAATTTTAAAAATTACTCCTTAACTTCATATCTTATACTTTGCTCCCCCTCCCTACCCAAGGAAAAAGAAGGATAAACATTTTAATTTCATCACCAAATAATTTTCAAGCATTTCAATTTCAAAATTTTGGTTAATTTTTCTGTAAACATTATAAAGTCTTTCATACTCAAAATTCTTTTCAAAATCATAACAAAACCGTACACATAAATATCATATTTTAATTCAGCAGTCTAAAACTCCAATGAAAATTAAAATGTTTAACAAACCAATGGGAAGTGCATCAGAAAAGTGAAATGCCGAAACCTCCAAATTATACTACAGTGAACCCATTCTTCAGTAAACAGGGGTGGGAAACATCAATAAATTTTATATGCTTAAATTTTAACAATATTCACTAACTTCAAATATTTCAATAAATTCACAATGAAAATACTTCAATAAGCTCAAAACTCTAAAAATCTTAATTATAATCATCAAAACACATTTTTAAACCCATTTTTTATGTTAATTGCTGTAACACCACATCTCAAACACGTCACTGTTACAACAAAACATGTCATTTTAAAAATGGGTTTAAAACACATTTTTAAACCCATTTTTTATGTTAATTGCTGTAACACCACATCTCAAACACGTCACTGTTACAACAAAACATGTCATTTTAAAAATCAAAAACCAAGATTTATATTTAAATCATTTTTTTTGTTTACGTTATAAATGTTTACTTTACACATTTTTCTAATTTAACACATATTTATTAAATATTAATCTGTGAATTAGCTAGAGAAACCTTTTTGCGGTAATGTACTTTACTTGTCTGATCTCCGGAATAAAGCTGAACAATCATCTCTGTTTGTGATGGCCGACGTCCATGGCGATATAATTTGTATTCCCATAACTTTTGTTCGAAACACATCCGATGATACACAAATATATTAACAGGAAACGCTGAAGTCACGAAGAACACTGCAGCAATGTCCGCGATGAGACACATAACAAAAATCTTGAATACTTTTCACATCTCACACCGTAGGAACAAATCAACCCATATCACCAGGGGCAGAAAAAAAAAAGTCGTGAAGACAGTGCACATCCACCTTGACGAATCCCGAATTCGAAATCGGCGAACATCATCTTTGTAAAACGCTAAAACAGCAATTTGCCAGGAACAACTGGACACCGCCAAAATATTCAGGAAGAAATCACTATATTTATGTCGCAACTCCCGCATCAGAACTGGTCGACGAAATTTTTGCAAATGGCAGACAGCAACGCATCATTGTAGCACGCACTCCGGAACTCGAAAACGGTTGCACTCGACAACGCTGGCATAATTCTCAGCTTCAGAAATACTCGAACACAATCCAGTCTCAAAACTGGATTGTGTTCGAGTATTTTTGAAGCTGGATTTAAAATTAACTTTCCGCCAACGCATCACACCGTCACGAGATGAGAGATCGAAACCTGGACAAATTTAACAAATTTAATTCTAACTTTATGTTTAAACGGCTATGGGGTAATTTAATTTTTTCCCGCGGAGATTCCTAATCCTACCGGCTTCATGACGAGCTTAAATTCTCGTACTCCCTCTAAACTCGTTCCCCTACTACTTACTCTTAAGTATATGCAGTCAGTAAAATCGTAGGCCTGTGGAATTAACGACAATTAGTTACATTTAAATCCTTTATTTAAATTATTATTAATTAACCCGAATCAATCCGAAAATTCTTCCGATCTATCACCTATGACGCGCTCCGCCCAAGCCGAAATTCAAAGACGCTCTGCAATAATCCTTTGTTAAACTTAAGCGCAAAACTTTCGCGCATGCCCTGTGATGTCTATAAAATATTCGGGACGCGTCCATATTATGTAATAGTTTCACTCCTCGCAGCCCGTGCCTGCCCTAAAAATAGCTTCGTTCGCTCGACCACAGACGCAAATCAAGGTTGTCTAATGAAACGGGGAAATTTCCTGTACTTCGCGCGAAGCGCGTGCTGAAATCTGAAAGCAGTAACATTTAATGCCATGAAATAAATTATCCCGAAGCCCCCCTTTAAATTTTAACTTAATGAACTTTCCAACAGATTTCTTGACAGATATATATATATATATATATATATATATATATATATATATATATATATATTTATTTATTTATTTTTATTATTATTTCAAACAAAAAATTTACTAAATTGAAAATTTCATTATGTGGAAACCCAAATGTGTATTCATTAGTAAAGAGATAATGATTGAATATCTTTATCTCGCATAAACAATGTAAGCTAAAAACTTGCCCATAATAACAGATAAAGCTCATAAATAAGTTTTTGTTTCAGAGTGCGGAAGTATTATCGACCGGTCATATCCTCCACATAATCCTTGGAACATGCAGCAGTGGCATTAGGGAAATATTTTGATATTAAAGAAATCCATGATTTGTTTTGAATGTATGTTTTGAGATGGATTATTTTTGAATACCTTGTGGAATGTCTAGACGCATTTATTATATATCTAATAATTATTTGTACTTACTGCACAAATATAGTTCACGACCACGTTTAAAATCTGTATGGAATAAATTCATTAGAAATACCATTAAAATTATACAGTCATGGGGCGACAATTTATTAAGATTGAGTAAACTGGTCAAAATTTTATGCATAAAAATTTTCCTTTCTTTTTATGTCTTCTATCTGAGGCAAATAGGCTATTTCCGTAATGATAATTAACCTTCTCCTTATGGGGTGGAATAGCATGTATCCCAAGAATGAATATATATATATATATATATATATATATATTTATAACCCTTTAATGGCCATTCTTAAAAAGTGGATATGAAATTTCCCACACAATAGATCCCCGATAGATCACAATAGATCACAATAGATCACCGTTTGAACACAATAGATCACCGATTTTTCGTAGTCTCTGAAGGTTGCAATACACGTGCATGGAATCCTCAATGATAAAGTCTGTAATATTTCCTTGAGTAATTCCTCAACTGAACACACGCGCACACAAGTGCATCACACAAGCACACATGTGAAATGTTTTCCATTCGGGATTTTGTCGGTGGCATATATAGTCCGCCACCTGTCCCAAGCCTTCCCTACCCACGACGTCGAAATTCACAAGGTTTAAACTGCGTCTAGTCAAAACCTCAAGGGTTTCCTCTACGTGTATCGGTACCTTAAAGAAGACGCCAAAAATACTTGTTAAGCGCTTCCAGTCATTCCTTGATATCTCTCTGAAACAACATTTGAATTCAAAATTCTATTAAGTGTCTACCGTGGTTTCCTGTACATAATGCTCCTGTGCGACAAACAGGCCATAATAACGGTTCATAATTACGCTCCTCCATAACGGACCTCCGGAAATCAAACTTTCAGATGTCCTGCGTCACGAGTTATAATTTTAGCAGCACGCCAAACACATTCTGTATCGCTTGGTCATGCAATAAAGAGTTAAACAGAAAAATACAAAAATGCACAAAGATTTTTATATATATATATATATATATATATATATATATATATATATATATATATATATATATATATATATATATATATATATATATATATATATATATATTATATATATATGTACATATATATATATATATATATATATATATATATATATATATATATATATATATATATATATATATATATATATATGCGTACATATATATAGATACATATATACATACAAAAGAGATAAGCAACGATAAGTCATCCTACGCTAATAACCCGCGATAGTTTCGTTAGAAGAGACTACCTGAAATTTTTTTATCTCTGCGCCGTCATTGATATCGAAGTTCAGTTATTGACAGGATCAAATTTTCCTGCAGCTTTTAAAAGTTCAAACTGGGTTCAAATCTTTGATTACCATTGCTGGCCGATGATCACATCTGGAAGATCACACTTGGGGTTCAGCACCTAGGGTGCTTGGTTTGAATCCCAACAAGCGTCATTAAATACCTTCTTGTCTAAGCCGGATATGGGCGCGTCAACCGGAAAGATCCTCTACGAGGTTAGAGAAGGTAGGAGAGGGTAAGATCAACAATCCCCTAGATATCTCCCCTGGGGGTGAACGGGGAAAATTGAGGTCCAACCTAGCTAAGACGAACTACGAACTGTGTGATGCTATTGTAAACTGTAGCCGCACCCCTCATCCCGCAGAGTCTATATGAAACTGATATGTAAACTTCCAGCCTGGAGACAACAGCATTAACAACTCAGATCCTAATAGATGTATTTACTTTCCGAAAGAGAATTGATTACATTGAGACAGAGAATCTCTCTCTTCTAAAAAAAGTAACTCCCGCTGCCGCTGTCAAAAGCTTGTCGCGCTATCTCCTCCGAAACTGCTGGGGGTATGGGGACGAGGGCGATACCAATGGATGCAGAAAACGGGGGGAACCAAAGAAAGACATGTCTCATCTTCGTCGGACTTTAAGTAGTTTTCTGTTTTATGTTTTGTGGGAAAATATTGACTTTTTCATCTTCAGATTACGATAACTCGCCAAAAAATGATCGTAGAATTTTGATATTTTTACAATCTAAAACTACAAACATTTCTCTTTCAAACTAGACCTCATTGTTTAAAAATATTTTAAAACAGACTAATATTTTCATCAAAAAATGAAACAGTTTTTCAAGAAATATCGTCCCCTATGTGGATGTAATATCGATGCTCCTCGAGTTTTTATCTTACAAAGAAAATATTTACATCATCTGGAAGCTGAAAGCTTTCTTATTCATATAAACCTCATTTCAAGTCTATATCTTAAATTTTCGATTTTTAATTGAATTTTAAAGCTTATAACTCAACAGTTATGAAACGCCCTTCGCATTAAGGATGACAACAGTAAATGGATGGAAGCTGTTACATTGCCCGAGAATCACCCTTATCTATCTCGCTATTAGCCATAACAGAGGAGCGAGCGTTGCGAGCCTAGGGATGAAACCTCAAGTGTCATATAATTTTAATTACTTCTTTAATGGAATAACTCAAATAAAATGCAAATAATTCAACAAATATAGTAAAAAATTAAATTACAGGAAGAACGCACTGACAGTCTAATAATTAACAGAAATCTGATATTAGCGCTCCACGCAACATAAATGCAAGATTCTTTAGCAATAATACCAAGCCATAACGAGGCGATCGACTGTTCGCTTCATCAGGTCACTTCACCGGCCTCTTCACCAGGAGGTGACCGACTCGGTTAGGCCTCCTGATGAAGGGACCAGTCTATTGCCTCGTTATATCTTCGTTTATTTATTTATTTATTTTTTTTTGGGGGGGGATTATACTTTGATTTCTATTATATTTTAATGGAATCTTATTTTTACCCAAACTAAGATGCTTATCTTTAAACGAAGGGGGAACTGGCGTTAATTATAGCAATAAATCATAGATTATGCAAAAAGTTGATGATAATGAGAAATCTACATTTCCTCAATTTTCCTGCAATTGGTAGGGTTCTTGTTAGTTATAGGACTCATTATATCAATACATACCATTCAAATTAAAAAACTTTTTACAAGTGAAGCATATGGTATGAAGCCCCAATACTTGCAGCTAAATCAATATTCTTTAGTTTTCGCAGTTTTCAAACATTGAGCTTTCAATTTCATGCTCACAAAAGATATTATTGTTTCGCACAAAAAAAGAAGTAAAATCTCATTTTCTGGATAAAGTTATATATGATTAAAGGATGATTGAGCATAAAAGAAAGTTTAAGGGAAGTTTCTATAAGTAAATACAGCGTGGGTGAGTAATGAAGAAGTGCTAGAATCTTTATTTTTTTAAGAAAAATATCTCCTTTACAGAAGTTAGACGTATTGAAAATTGTTTTTTTAATAAATTTCAATTATTGCTTTTTATATTCTTCCTTGCGTTTCATTTGAACCTTGACATTTAAACTTTTTCAAAATTATTTAATGTTGAATAAATATTTGCCGATATCAAAAGAGTGTTTTTTATGGAGAAAATTCGAAATTACATAAAGAGAAAACCTTTTGTTTTTCTCTAAAAATGAAAACATAAACAAGAAAAGGTAGAAGAATTAAAAAAGGAAGACACTTTTTGTAGAGTCTTTTCATGAAGCAAAATATTTCGTTACTAAAATATTGGTTTGGAAATTGCGATTTAGAGTCCATTGTGCATGCTTAGAATAAAAATTAAACATTTATATAGCAAGTTAAAAGAATTTTATTTTGAGTTAATTTGAGTAGAAGATTGGTATTATCTGTTTGTACAATTACAATATCATTTATGGAATATGACTATTATAAGTGGTTCCAGGCGCGTGCATAATCAATATATATAAAACAGTACCGTAACTGACTGACAGACTGACAGATAACGCACAGACCAAACCGCTAGACCTAAAAGGGCTGAAATTTTGCATGGCGATTCTTCTTATAGTGTAGGGGTGCACTACGAGACATTTTTAAAAAATTCATCTTAGATTTTTTAGATTAAATTTTTAAGCTGTTTTTGTAACATTTTTCAAAGTTTGCATTTAAAAAATAATTTGAGGGTTATAAAATTTATATCACGAGAAAGATCATAACAATTCCTTTAAAATGAAATCTTCTTCGAATCTTTACCTCCCTTTTCTGATTTTTGGTGAATTTTTAAATATTAATTTTTAGAATTTAATTTATAAATGCTGATCACGGGTTTTTTTTCATTTTGTGATAATTTAAATTAATTTTGCGTCACGTGCATAACAGCGAAATAAACAAAAAAAAATTTCTTGCTAATGCGGCAAACGATTGGACATTATCCAAAAAAATATTAAAATACAGCAAAAGAAATGTTCCTCAAACTGTACTATATTCTTTAGTATCTTCTATTCGATTTAATTTGAATATTTTCTTCTAGATTATTTTGGCTATAAATATATGAGTTATGGTTTTTTTATAAATATATTTTTTCGGCATTAATTGCATGCATTGACCGTAGTATTTATTATAAATATATTTATTTATTTTTTTATTTTGGCATTAATTGCATAGATTGACCGTTTTATTTAATATGAATGTACTCTGTAGCGAAGCACGGGTATTCAGTTAGTTAATAATAATATTTTTAAAATCTTGCTGAAATAAAGTAGTTGATTATATTATACGATCGCTTATAAACGTTATAAGACCTTTTCTAAATGCAATTTTCTCTCTAGTGTATTTTCCTTTACTTCCTTCACTTCCGCTTTAAGGATTTCCGTTATTAAATGAAATCCCTTTTGAGTCGTTTTAAAAGCTTGAGCAACTGTGATTTCAAAGTGTTAAGTGCTTGCAATTGTGTCTTAATAACAGTTTATTCAACGACAATTCTCAACGATAGTAGTAACTTATTCTTGGGAAATTTATTTTGATTGATGCAATATATTCTGTTAAATTTGAAATTATTCTTGAGTACGTGATTTTATCTATTATTTAACTTATTAAGGTGACAAAGGAACTCGTTTTTTTTAATTTTTCAATATTTTACCCGATATAACATGGGTATAATTCATATTCATTTCACAGCATTGAATTCACTTAGATTGCACAGATAACTATTTTGTGAATAGTGTTTTTAGATAATTATTTTGTGGAAGAATTATACTTGTTTTTAAAAAAATTCTTTAGAAATGTTAGGATTTTTCAAAATTCCCCATGTGCATACAATTGTCCTAAAACTGTGCAATGTTATTTGACACTTCAAATTTTATTTTCAAATTTTCAACCCACGACGTAAAGTAAAAACATGAAGATGCATAAAAAATAACAGGCAGAAAAAAATGTTATTGCAGAATTTAGATTCATGCAAAGGAAAAAAAACAATCCACGGTTATGTTTATAAACCTGCGGTAAACTTATATTAAAAAGTTCAAGTTTTTAACCCGAGAATAGTCGCGCTTAGAACGCCAGTAGTCGCGTTCGGTCCATTTGCCGCCCGCTACCAGTTGGTCGAAAACAGAGTTGAAATTTTTCGGTGTTACTAGATGATCGGAAACGGAGAACATAGAGAAAAAATTATTGATTGCATTTGGAAAGATAAATATTACAGCAATTACTATACATTTAATTTAAATATATATTCAGTTGACATTTACATAAATATTTTTAATATTTTATTTACAAAATAATTTTAAATAATAAAAACTAATAAATAATTTGACTGAATTTATAAAGATACAGTGAATTACTAATTAGTATAAATTTTCAATTATAAATTTGAAATCTTTCTGAAATAAATCATTTTGAAGGACAAAACCGCAGTAAAAGATACAATTTACATCATTCATTCATTTAATTAAAATAAATATTCAAATTGTATGTTTGAAAGCATGCTTATTTCAGTTAATGTTTAAGTAATAATATTTCTTAAAACAATAAAAACAGGATGAAAATTTCTCTGAAATTATAAATATACAGCAACAATTTATTTTGAATGAATTGCCACTTGTAGATCGAAAAGCATTATTTCGGAAAAATATTTTAAAAACTGAACACAAGCAAAGTTAATTTTGTTATACCCCGGAAACAAACATTCATTGAATTTGTAAAAAAAGAATTTTCCTGCGGCGTTGTTAAATAAATGTGTATTTTCATTTACAGAAAAAATTTTAGAAATAGTTAAATTTTAGAAAAATACTTACCCCATTCTTGTAACTATAGTATAAACATTAGTTGTATTATCCAAAAAAGAAAAATATTTTTATTTTCATAACTTCTAATCTACATTAGGAAATTCGCATTATTTTGCACATTCTACACACAAATTAAACGTATGTTCTTTGCAGATATACAGACTACATTATTCACAAAATTGTTTTGTTTTTCGATTTTGCTTTGTTGTGCAAAAACTACACCTTTCAGTTTTTGGAGATGGAAGAAATTTTTTGGGGTGTTCACTACAAAATTCTCTTATCTTTCTTTTCAACGGGTTTGGCAATGTTATTATCTGTTTTCTTTCATTTATATGCTCTCTTAATAAATCTAAAGCCAGTTCTTTCAAAAAATAGCGACAAACTACCCTTTTTCCAGTATTTTTTTCAAAAATAATTTGTGAATTTATTCCCGCAATATTCATCAATGAAAAAAACACGGTAATCGGCCACCTATTACTTTTCCTTGCGACAGAATAGGAACCTTTCATTTCATCAACTACATCAACGCTTCCTTTTGTAACATTATAATCATTTATAATATCTGGCTTCATTTGCTGTGATTCTTCTATCGCAGTGTCGTGATGCATTGAAGAAATGAGTAATACCTTAGCATTTTTCTTGGGTACATAAGAGACTAATGTTATGTCTCCGTAAAATCCAAATGTGCTTGACAGAACTTTTCGACTTTTTGATGGCAGAAATTCTTTGGGGATTTCTTTTTTATTTTTTCTTAATGTCCCAATCATTGCAAGATTGTTATCCTCTAAAAGTGATTTTGCTAAAGGAATTGATGTGAACCAATTGTCCATTGTCACATTTCTTCCGGTGCCTGATATATGCGCAATTAGACGTTTCACAACGTCATATGGATAATTGTTCAAAAGAAAGGGTCCATTTGGTTGCCGACCAGCATAAATTTCTAATTTGCTAGCATAAAAGTTTATAGCACCAACCATTGCATATATTTTGATGCCATATTTAGCTGGTTTCGATTTCATGTATACACGAAATGAACAGTGACCACGAAATTGTTCCAGCATTTCATCAATAGTGACGTATTCACTCAAAGTGAAGTGCTTTTCGAAAGCGTCATTTATTTCGGAAAATATTTCCCTGATGGGGGCTAACCTATCTAATGCACGCCTTTCTTTTCTGCTGTTCATATCATCAAACCGTAAACATTTCAATAAAAATCTAAATCTTCGTAAAGGCATTGTTGATTGAAAAACATCGGCACCTGTGCCATCATCGCTCCATAAATCTGTTAAATTTTGATGGGATGACTTCATAACCCCAGCAATATAAAGAAGTCCTAATACTGCTTTTAGTTCTGTTAGGCAGTTTAATTTACAGTCTCTTTCTCTCGAATAATTAGGCTGTTGACATTTTATATAAATATTTGTATAATTAATAATTTCCTCTAAAATGTTATTATTGAAAAATAGTTTCCAGGCATCTAAAACTGTCTTTGCATCTTTTGCACTGTTACGAACTCCTGGTGTTTGAGAAACTATGTTGTGTTGTCTCCGTCGCACATTTGATCTAGGAGAATTCTTTTCCCATTTGGTAAGATTATCTTTACCAATAAAAAATTCGGACGACGATATCACACATCCATTTTCTCCTACCTCATTATCTGATTCTTCAACATCAGTTTCCTCATCCTCGTTTATATCTAAGGAATTTCCTTCCTCTGATGAACCGACTTCATCACTAATAGAATCCTCTTCTAAATTATCAAACAGTTCTAATGCTTCCTGAACCGTTAAAAAATTTTTACGAGACATACTAAAAATAGTTAAATGGTCTTTTAGCAAAAGAGCAGAAAGAAAGACAGTTTAAAGTCTACTGATAAAACTACGCTTACTGAGAATTCACGATTCAAAGAATCAAACTTCCCTCCCAAGGAATTCGCGGAATGGGAAGGGGGGAAATGAGCGACTCAGCTGCTCGCACCGCGGTCTTTCAGACCGATAAGAAGTTTAGAATGCAATAAAATACTGAGAAAACACAGGAATGACTTGCAATTTTAAGACACAACAGGGCTGACAGTCAAGGTCTCCATTGTACCTTTAAGGGGAGACGGGTTACAGAAAGATAACTGATTTCGGCGGCAAATAGACCGACGCGCGACTACTCCCGGGTTAAATGATATCTCTTTTATTTACCCTTCAGCGGGCACGTCTTTGGAACACCAGCAGGCGCGCGTGGCTCAAAGTGCAACGTCACTTTCAACCTTGATTATTCCTTTTGTAATAAACTTTTTTTTTTCAAATTGACAATAATAATTCTACGTTTTATGACAAAATATAAAATGTTGATAATATTGAGATATATTTATAATTAAGGCCAAAGAATGCAGATGCAATCGACTTATTTTAAAACTGTCCTGTTTATTGGATCTAAGGAAAACTTGCGAAATGATTTCTATTATGTCCTAAAACCTAAAACACAATGAGAGTGTCCATCTTCGCGATATGCGGTATATCGTGTAATAGCTGCACATTTGATCGGCTACGTTAACTTCTGCTTTTGTCGTATTGTAATCCAGCATAATCACTGGTTTACCACGGATAAATCACTATTAACAATGAATGGAAAGGAATGCAAGGATCAGAAAATCAGACCTTCATTAGAAAGGGTGTAGCTATAAATAGAATCAGCACTGACCTTTCAAACCTTACATGTAAAAACAAACCATTCAAAATTACTAAAATATTGCACTTTGTACACGGGCGCGCCCGCTGCAGGATTAAAGCATGGCACTTAGACATTCATCTATACACTATTATATGCCACTAAAATGCAGAGCAAACAGAAGAAACAAAACGCAAAACAAAATGGCATATAGAAATCTTGGAATAGAAACAATAGTCTTATTGGGCTGATATCCATTCGTCCTCATCATTTCCCTGGCCTCCCAATATCAGCCATAAACACAGTTACTTGATAATGTGGAGCACAGTGGCAAATGTTGTGCATCCATTGGTACTTGCATATCACAAAGAGTACAATTTGGGCTTTCGAGAATACCTAACCTGAAAAGGTATTTAGGCAAACAGTCGTGTCCCGTAGCAAGTCTAAAAGAAGCAACACTTGTTCTTCTTGGTGCTGAGGGGATATGCAATACTGCATCTTTCCGTTCCTTATTTTGTATTTTTTTAAATTTTCTCTTTCCATACTGAGAATTCATTTTTCTCTTTGTAATTCTTGATGCTGAAATGAAGGGGATTTCCGTAGCCGGTGTTTGTTTTGTGTTACCTGAGTCCCGTTTTCGGGTAGTTGGTCAGCCATTTAATACCCGTGGACTCCTGCGATCCACTGCAATTCCACCTCTTTGCCCACTTCCTTACGGTGCTTAAAAGTTTTTCTATAGCCTTCAATCCTGCTGGTGTTTTAAAAGCAGTTATAGCTTGAATAGCTGAGAGGGCGTATATTAAGATGACCGCTCTTTCAAAATCTTTTTCTCTTATGATTAGTTGTTGAGTGGCAATATATACTTCTCCATCAAAGCGTGTTTTGTTTGCACCCAGAGACATATAAAAATAAAATAGCCCTGAATAAATTCCAGCGCCTGCATTCTCTTCCAGAGAGAATCTTGAACTGTCCGTATAATCGTGGAGTAATATATGATATAGAATGCTCATGAATCATTTTGAATAAGGTTAGAATTTTTGAAATAAATTGAAAAACAGACATTATTCTGCCAAAAAATCGTTATTTTTAATTCTAACGGTCTTCCATGTAGTTAAAAAGATTATTAATTATTCTTACTCGGTATATAGACTTGAAAATGGAGAATAAAAATAAATTAAGATTGAGATTCCTTTAAAAATCCGGAATACGTTCCAAAACATTTTATAGTAAGAAAATTCTAATTTTATGCTCAAAAACCTGTTTCGTATAAGCAGCAGACTTATGACTGTTACCCTAACGGATGATGATTGACATGTAATGTTTCAAGACAAATCTAACAAAAAATTTCGAAACAAAAATATGATCACAACAACAAAAAAATTGAAATTACTAAGTAAGTCATAAATTATCCTCACTTTTGCTATAGTCATCTGTCAGTTGATTGTAATGCGTTTTGCGGGCGCAGGTTGAGAGTACGGGCCTCTAGTCATCGTCAATGCAAATTTTGGCCTTCTTCGGTCAGTTCGTTTTAATGTTGAGCAGAGAACATGTCCACGTCGCTTTTCGTCTGCATCAAGGATGAATAGTGCTGTGTGATCCGGACTTTTTGGTCTGAAGCTGCATCAGGAGCCGAAATCGAAAGTTTTCAGCACAATATGGCGAAAGTGAGTCCTGAAGTAGCCTATGGGTAGCGTGTCGGCTTTAGGTACGGAAGGTGCTCGGAAGAATCCCGAAAAGCTATGTTAAATATATACCTTCGTGTCTAGGACAGATATGGGCACGTTTAATCCGTGGACCGGAAAGTCCTTCTTTGGTGTCAGTAGTTGGGAAGGTACGATCGCCCCAGATGTCGTCCCTGGGGGTACTCGGTCAAAATTGTGGTGGCACTTAGCCAAGTCGGACTCCGACCCTTGTTGTGCTTTTAATAACCCCAAGACGCGAAACACATCCCGAAGCCTATATGGACCTGGTCTGGAGCTTTCAGCCAAGGGGTATTAACAACAACAACAACATGAAAAAGTGTTTTACCACGGAGAAGTGCATACGAATGGATTCAGGAATTACAAAAAAGGTCGGATAACCGTGGAGGGTGGAGAAAGATGAGGTCACCGATACACATCCACTAATAATGACAGCATCGAACAAGTTTGTTCGAGAATTCTGACGAACCGACCCGTAACTATTGATGAAGTGGCAAATCATATACACATTTCTCATGGTTCTGTATATGGAGTTTGTTGTGATGCCGAACATTACGGAGCCAAATGGGAAGCCGCATCGGAACAAGTGGTAGCAAATTAGCAAAAAGTTAAGCCAGCCCAATAAAAGGCGAGACAAGAAAAAACGTTGTGTATTAAATTACGTTACAGATTTAACTTCAGGAAACAATGCGATATGAAAGATAACCCAGACAGGTTGTCTCAGGTAACATCTATATTAAATAAAGTAGTTAGGTTTCAGGATAACTGCACTTAACCTAGCAAGAAATACTTAACCCTACATACAGCCTGACCCACGTGCTAAGCAGATTACAATACTCATCAAATTAATTCATACCAAAGAAACATTATCTACTACAGTAAATTAAATTACAGACAAGGGGTTTAAGGAGCAAATAAGAAATTTATTTAACAAAACATAATGAAAAAAAGGTAAATACTTAGATCTGCCATGCCTTGCTCCTCACTCAGCTACCTCTAACACCACCTCCAAAAAGTGTCACCTCCTTCGACCGCTTCCAACAGCTCTCTGTGGTTATTTTTTGACGCTAGCCTTGAACCGCGCCAAGCTGTATTTCGCACCTGCGCAATACGGGCTCAATCCACCAGATTTGGCGTGCATCGCCTTTCATGGCAACAATTCATTTTTCTGTTCTGCCAATATATGGCGGTTACGAGAGACAGTTATAAAGACCTGAATATTAATAGATATACTCCATGAGTCTTTATAACAGAGTTATCCATAACAGGCTTGGTTTTCATAAAGTCTGTGCAAGATGGTTCCGAAACAGTTCACCGAAGACGACAATCACAAACGTGGATGTGATCCGGCATCCTGATTTTCCTTCTTCCTTCACAGTTGTCGAACCGTTTTTGGACTTCTCAATTCGTTCGTATACACTTCGCCGTGGTAAAACACTGTCCCTATAATGTGTCTTCAGTGGATTTCGATTCCTGTCACAGCCTCAGATCATATAATCAGGATTTCACACCGTTGTTAATCTTTGGTGCAAACGTTCAGGGATGCAACCGTGTTCACTGTGCAACACCAGCAAAACGAACGAGCAGATGAAGGTCAAAATTTCCTTAGACGACGACAAAGGTACTCTAGACCTGCGTGCGAAGTAAGCGGTACAGCAAAACGATAGGTCCCTACAGTGAAGTGAGGATAAATTTTGCCTTATCTAGTGCTCCATTATAAAGGCCCAATGAAATAACTTTTATGTGACATAAATAAACATTTTTCAGCAGTATTTCTTTATTGATTTTCAATTACAATTTCAAATAATAATGAAAGAAAACATGCAGATTTTTTGATGAAACGAAGCTAACACTACAACAGAGAAAAAAAAATCATCATCCACACTCATTCCCTAAATGGTGCCTGAAACTCCCAATTAAAATTACGAAAAGATTACTTTTCTAAATCTTTGTAAATTTATTTGATTCCAGCAACGTTTTAAATGCAATGTTATCGAAAGTTTCATATACAGTCGGACCTCTATTTAACGAACCTCTATTTTGCGAATTTCTCTATTTTGCAAAATTTTCCTTGGAACCAAGAACATTTTGTGAATTTCGTCGTAAAATAACCTCCAAATAGCGAAGTGTATTCTCTATATAACGAAATTTTTCTTGCGATCCAATATTATTTTTTTCTCCATATTTCTCAAAATATTTCTGAACATTTGAAACTTATTCCTTCTTTTAACACATTTAACACATTAACTTTCTTTTAACACATTCCGACGCGGGTTGCAGTTTGAAGAAAATACGCCTGAAGGGGTTTTTGGTGCATTGCAAAGATAAGAGACGTATTATGAGAGAAAACACTTTTTCAGACCAAAAACTCAGACAAAATTGACAGACTTTATCGGTAATTAAATTTCAGGACGCATGTGGTAATATATGCTTAAAATTACTTGTTATAACAAATGCGATAATGTCATTAAAATTCATTAATTTTAATATTTGTTTTAATTGAAAATACAGTGTATTCCCGGAAAATGTTTTGTTTCATTCTTGATTTCCTTGCAGATTTCTGTTTGATGGGCAAGATATATAAAACAAATAAACATTAATTTACCAAATAAAGGTGTGATCAATTACTTTTATTAATAATATTTAGTGTTTATGAATTTAAAATATGTTTTGTGTTGTTTAAAGTATTTTAAAAGAGGAATCTGTATTTAACGAATTTTCCATATAACGAACTTTTTTTCGGGATTTAGCGACTTCGTTAAATAGAGGTCCGACTGTAAATATATACCGATAATTAATGATAACAATACCGATAATTAATGATAACTAAGGAAATTGTAAGATAACTGTTGGGATATTAAATGCTCATTCCCCGTTTGTTGCCAAAGGCTGCTAGAGCTCAGCCACCGCCAAGGTTGGCACACTTATGTCTGCACTTCGCCTGTTGTCTCATAGGCGTGCGGATGTGCTTACATGAGGGGTCAGTAATTAGGCGCTCCTCGTTTTAAACATTTTATTAAATGTGTATAGTTGCTCCTGTAAATTAAGCTCCATGTTACAACTCTGCTAGTCATCTTTCCTAATAACCTAACAATAACTAACAAAGAATTTCCATGAAAGACGAAAAAATATTTTAGCCACTCACAATATTGTTTTATGAGAAGGTTTGTGCTCTACATCGGTCATTATCTAAAGCCATACGGATGTGCGGATACGGATCTAAAGCCATACGGATGTGCTTACATGAGGGGTCAGTAATTAGGCGCTCCTCGTTTTAAACCTTTTATTAAATGTATATAGTTTCTGCTGTAAATAAAGCTCCATGTTACAACTCTGCTAGTCATCTTTCCTAATAACCTAACAATAACTAACAAAGAATTTCCATGACAGACGAAAAAAAAATTTATCCACTCACAATATTGTTTTATGAGAAGGTTTGTGCTCTACATCGGTCATTATCTAAAGCCATACGTCTAGTTGTCTTTTCCTTTTTGGTGGCTGATACTTCTACTCTCATTGGTCAATATCCTCACATCAGGCTCCCTTTTTGTGTGTCTTCATACTAAATCAACACGGATGCCTATGCACCCAGCTGGAATATGTGGTCATTTTTACTTTTCTGTCGTCACTGAGTAGCAGGACATATGGATCAGAACATACGTAAAGGGAAATATTCATCATTTACATTTATAATTTTGATATTCAGAAAGCTGAACAAAACCGTGATTAATGGAGAAATATTCTATAAATATCCTAAATAAGCACTTTATGATTCATGTTATTATTATTTAATGCCTTCATGTGAAATCAAGAAGATGCTGATGCAGCCATTTAGACTGAGTGGGATAAGAGGTAATTCCTACATTCTTTGTTATCCCTTAGTAGCCCAATATACGGTATAGAACATAAGTAAACTGAAAAATTTCTCAGGTGCATCTAAAATTTGTGTTATTCGAAGAGCTGGAGAAAAATGAAGTTCATGGCGAAATGTTCTAGAAATTTCTAGAGAATCATTTTATGATTCAAGAAATATATCTAAAAATTTCTAAAAAATAAACATTCGACTTTAAAAATTTATCTGGAATGCAAAGCCCATTTGAAAGAAAAATCGTTCCAGAACACTAGAAGGAAAATTCAGCTGGCTTGCGAAGATGTGATTCAATAGTTCAATGAATATCATACTTTTTGTTTAGCTGCAAGAAAGTCATATTTTGAGAGTAAATGCCCATTATATTCCTTTAAAATTGAAATTTTTTACTTAAATCTTTGACCCCTCTCTTTTGAAGAGCTTTTTATTTATTCGTCTACGAAACTTTTAATTCTCCCTTTTGCAGACTTTTTTTTTTTCCTGAAGTATGAGATCACAAGGGCTTAAATTCCTATTCTTCAGTTCCTTTCAGTCATAAAACTTTAACAAAAAATTTCCCTGGCAGTCTACATTTTATATCAAATCGTTTTTAAAATGCATGAATTGTAAAAAGTGAGATTTAAAAATTTTTAATTTTGACATTCAAGAAACTTATATAAATGTCAGAAATTTTCCCGAGAAAATAATTTTTACGGATATTCCAGTTAACTTCGAAGGTTTTCATAATGATTGACGACCTTTTTGATTTTTTTCTCTTAGTGTCCTATAATCGCAAATTAGCAAATGCATACTTTTGGAATTTGTTTTCTTTTTTTGTTAATTTATCTTTAAATGCAATGTGTAAGTTTTTTTTAATGAATTCTTATTATTAAATTATAATATAAAAAAATATTTTGCAGCGATAGACTTAATATAATTCCCAGTAAAAAATTGATGTGGTATAACTTTTAAATTTTGAAACCTGGTTGCTCTGGAAATCGTGTTCTGCTTCTTCTGCTCATTTCGTCGGGATACGCTATTATTTAGGTGCATCAGTTTATAAAGGTAACCCAAATGAAACTACTTTCCATTTTTTTTTCTATAATGGTTTATTGGTTGAAATATGGGAATATACAGGAAGAAATGGTGATACATAGGGGTTCGTAAATTTCGCAACTAAAAAATTACAATATATAAAATTTCGCATTTATTCCCATATATGTATATATATATGTGTGTGTGTGTGTGTGTAAGTAAGTGTGTGTGAAAGTAAATTCAAAATATTTCGCATTTATTAAAAAAAATCCCAATTTTATTTACTTCGTTAGGCAAGTATCAAATTTATTAGATAAAAGCTAACATTGTAGTTGTCTCCACGTTCTCTTCCTTAAATCTTTAACAATAAGTAATAAGCAAATTTCGAGAGTGAGATCTCTCAGTTAAAGACCGTGGATGGTCTTAAATAAGCAGTTATGTTAATAAATTATTACTATTATTACCTAATTTAGCTTAAAAATGCGTTTATCACCGAGTTTTCTCCGAAAAGTAGTAAAAAATAATTTTCTGATTTATTCGCTCATATAGGCAAATTTCGCATTTATTCGCATCTATTTCGGAAATACGAAAATGACGATCCCTAGTGATACATGATCTGCATGTCTGCTACACATAGTCACCTCGTCAGTTTAAGTTAGTGTCCCAGCGTTTACTAGAATTTCGATAACCAGAATGAAGGACACCCGTTATTGTCTGCGCGAACTAGTCTTGGAAGACAGTGCGGAAACAGTCATGTTCCGGACTTCTGCATCGTTAGCAAACTTGTAGCCCTTGAACATCTTTTTCAATCGGTCAAAGATGTAGAAGTTGCATCGGGGCTATAGGGGGGGGGGAGAGGTGGGATAATTGAAAACCTCCCAGTGGAAGTGCCTCAGAATATCTTGCCCACGAAAGTCACTTTCATGGGCAAGTGTGGCCAAGTGTGCTTCAGCAGGTCTCGTCCAGTGCAGTCGTCAGCAGGCGTGTCCCTTGCTCGCAGGTCCATAACGAAATTTCTAAACCATCTGAATACTTTGCAATGTGACAGACAATCATGTCTATACACATCCCTGTTAAGACAATAAATTTCGGTTTCACTAATACTTTCTGCAGTCAAAAAATTAATAACCGCTCGCTGGGCTTGTTTGGACGAATCGATGTCATAACCACACGCAGTGCGTGAATAAGTTGAATTAGCACACTGACACTTTCCGACCATAGTAGCTTTATTTCGTACCATACAACGTCATCTACAAGTGCAAACGCTAAGCTCTGGGTATTTAACCACTGCAGCTAAAAGAAAAGTCTCACTTTCGTGTGGGCTACCCTTATAGTAGAGTATCTGGACAACTTGGAACACAAACTATCTGTTGAATGAATTTCATTAAGCATCTGAATACAGGGAGTTATTTCACCAGCTTTGCCTCAATGAAATATTGATTTTAAGATACCGTAATCCGGGGGTTACTTTGGAACAGCAGGGCTAACTTTGTGACACATAGTAATTTTTTCGTATTTCGGATATTGCGCTGTGTCCGTGATACCGGGAAGGCAAAGGACAGTGCCAATAGCTTGTCCGACATATAGAGACACCTAGTGGCCAGAGTCCGAATCTTCTGCGCACCATTTGTTTTCGCTGGCCAGTGTATTGTTCAAAACTGTTGTCAAGCTATTGACTCAAACTTCCGAAACTTTGTGTGCTGAAGGCTAACACCTTATACAACCAACTACCACAGGTAATTATTTTTTATTGTCAATATGTTGGTTGGATTGTGGAGCAATAAAACTTTTGTGTAGTGATATTTGCGAGAGATATGAGAAAATCACCTAAATATCGAATGGTGACGATGTTACTTTGTGACACATTGACACTGTCACAAAATAACCCACAAAGTCGACCCAGCTCTTCCAGCCGCTCGATGTTGCATTTTTCCATCCTCTAAAATACCACTGGAGAGAAAGAAGTATTGACTATCTTAGGAAAAACTACCCGAAAGAGCTGAATGTGTCGAAAGAGCAATTTCATCATCTTCTCAAAGAACTGATGGCTGCTCTGGGCACCCGAGGTCTCTTTGATGTCAAACATATAGATAAAGCTAACCAATATTTTTAATAGGTTTATATAATTTTGCATCAAGCTTTTTATAAGCGTTTTATTGTCTAACTTTGTGTCAAGTAATTTTTCCTCTTAGATTTCAAGGCGAAAACACAGATGTCACAAAGTAGCGCCACTCGGCGGGGCAACTTTGTGATACATTTTAACTTTATTTTCTCAATGGCAATTAAAGATCTGGTTTAGCGAAATGCATTACTACGTAAGGAAAGGATGTGCCAATGTTTTGCAATTGTTCTTTTGGGGCTGCTTTTAAAACTGATCGGCAGGCACAGGAAAAATCTGTCGCAAAGTAACCCAAACTTACGGTATTCGCATAGTTCCTAATACCACATTTCTTGTAGGGCCGCCCACGTGATGTAGTGGTTATTTTTCTGACCTGCCCCGCAGTGGGCTTGGATTCAAATCCTGAATAATGATTGGTCGTTTCCATGTCGTCTCCTTCATTGAGAGCAATGCTGGCTCACCTATAGGGTGCTCCCATAATAAAGTAGCCAGTAAATCGTGGTGAATAACAAAAGGAGAGTGTCTCACGACAAAGTACCTCGGCATTAGGCAAAAAAGAAAATATTGCTTGTAGGAAACGGCCTTTTTTTTTTCTAAATTGTTTTCAATATTCTCTCGAAACGAGACTTACATCTTCTCCGTAAGTTTTACGTTAATGTATAATAATTACAAGATAAAAAAGAACTTTTTATATACCATGTTCTTAAATTTTCTGTTCAATCATATAAACTTGACAATTCTATGTATTAATAAATACTTTTTTTAAAATTTGTTTTGGAATTATCCCATCAACTTGAAAGAAAATGAAGTTAATTGGAAGTTAACTTCCATTTAACTTTTCGTTCCCGTTCCGGTCGATAGATGGCTGCACCATTCTACAAAATAAAATTAACTGAAAATAATAATAACATGGTAAAAGTCTGCTTAAAGATTGCTAAAAGTATTAAAAAATGCATTGTCATCGTGTTCTGAGCTATTCTAAAAGTTTCAAATGTCTAGATAGTCGGGAAGTTAGTTAAAAATCGATTGCAAGATTTGTACTGGACAAACACACAAACACACACACAAACAAACACACACACACACAAACAAGAAAGCAAGTTAATAAAAACATGGAAAAAATATTACCTTTTCTCTACATTTTGATTTTTTCTTTTGCACCGCATTAAAAGTGTCCTTACGACAAATACATACAAGATATAAATTTCGTCCGCGATTTTGTGATGCGAATCACCCGTAGCCGGACCGTTAAACGTCTAACTTTATATGTAAAAAAAAACGAAATTCAAAAATATGCATTAGCTAACCTATGATTAGAAATGAGATGAAAGGAAAATTCCCCTCTAGCTTAAACAGGACAAAAAATACTGGGAAAAGTCTTAAAGAAATTTCGTCTCCTTGACTTAAAACGTATAATGGAGCTTTTAGAATGAAATAACTGAACTACGAATTTCTACGATGATTATACACTGCTGGCCACGCAAATTGCAACACCAAGAAAGACAAGAGATATCACAACAAAATTTATTTTGTAGATAACATGTTGACCAAGTATCAAATGATTAAATTTATAGACTTCTGTGAAGTGTGGTTCCTGCCAAAATCAGTAGCCAGAGTAGCCGCCATTGTTGGAGATCACCGCTGCCACACGCCTCGGCATTGATTCAAAGAGACTTTGGATGAGTTCTTAGGGTACAGCAGACCGAGCAGCTTCCACACGTTGCCAAAGTTGATCTGCTGTGGCAGCTGGGGATGGAATCTGGGTCAATCGTACAGCAACCATGGACCGCATGTTTTCTATCGGCGGAAGATCCGGAGAGCGAGGCGTACAGGGAAGCAATTCAATCTGGCGATTGACGAAGAATCGTTCGACAATGCGTGCCACGTGTGGTCGCGCATTATCCTATTGAAATATGGCTGTGGGCAATCCCTGAAGGTAAGGAAGGACAACTGGCTCCAACACCTTGGAGATGTAGCGCTGGCTGTTTAAAGTACCGGCAATGTGTACTAGAGGTGTGCGAGAGTGATATCCAATACCGCCCCATACCATAATACTCAGTGCAGGACCAGTGTGGCGGTGCATAACGCAGCTGTTCAGCTTCCTCTCTTCACGGTGTCTCCAGACTCGAATGCGACCATCGTGGCGTTGCAGACAGAAGCGTGACTCGTCAGTAAAGACAATTTCATTCCATTCTGCCGTCCACATCCTTCTGTCATCGCACCATTGGCGGCGGAGACGTCTGTGGTTCTGCGTCAAGGGTAGACAAAGCAATGGACGTCTTACGGACAGGCCACTCTGCTGTAAACGGCGTCGAATGGTACGCGCAGACACTGGATGATGCGTTACAGACTGCATGTGCTGTGCTATGGTTCGTGATGTGACTGAGTGATCTGTCACTGCCATGCGCACAATTTGCCTGTCATCACGTGAAGTGGTGCGCTGAGGTGGACGCGATCGAACACGCCGGTCCGTTGTACCCTCCTGCATCCAACGATCACATATCCGCATTAGAGTTGTTTGGTTTCGTCCAACACGACTACCGATTTCCCTGAAAGATAATCTACAATCTCGTTAGGCCACTATCCTTCCTCTGTCGAACTCGGATACTTGATCAAAAGATGATCGCTGTTTTCGACGAGGCATAATTGATCGTTTTTTGAAAAAAACACAAGAAAAACACAATTGCCGAACTTGAAATCGTCGAAATCTCCAAGCCTTAAATAGCGCTTTGAAGTGGCGTCACAGGCGCGCGTGATGTGCGTCTAAGCTGAAATTCTCATCATTTGCATATCTCACCTCCGCTAATGCATGTTGTAAATTTCATGTTATTTGCATGTTTCCTTCAGGGTGTTGCGTTTACAATGGCCAGCAGTGTACAACCAATGATATACTTTTTTACTATATTATGAATGCGTACTCGGTCATATATTTGGTATATTTACCTTGAAATAGAATTGTTCCTGATTTCCTATTTTTAAAAGATTTTAAAATATTTGTCTAAGGCATCTCTTCGAAATTTTGAACAGCGTTTCTCAGTTCTATTTTTCTAACACTGCTATCAGAAATGTCGAGTTAGCGCAAAATTCTGAAAACATTAGTCTGAAAATAACGTAATTTTTGTCTCCTCTAAAAGGATTATGAAATTTTATAAAAATGAACTTATGAATCCCGAATGCAAAATATATTTTAATCAATATATGTTCTTCCTAATGCCTCATGGCCGAACCCAGACTAGGTCAATATAAGCTCCGGGCAGAGTAGTGCGGCTCCGCTTAAGATAGCTCGACATGGGTCGGAACCCGTCTTGGCTACTTGTAACTACAATTTTGATCGAACACACCCACAGGCGACATCTGGAGGGATCGTACCTTCCCCACCCACTGACCTCATTGAACGATTTTCCAGTCTATGAATTTAACATGTCTCTATCAGTCTTAGACACGAAGTTATTTAACGGAGCTTTTCGGGATTCGATCCGAGCACCTTCAGTACCAAAAGTCAACTCGCTACCGGTAGGCTACCTCGGGCCCTAATCCTTATATACAGAGGCTGTTCACACATTTTTTAGACGATGTATATTGTATTCACAAAACTAAATTACATAAAATTCTTGTGTTTTAAATATTCTATTTGACATCCCTTATTCTGAACTATCTTTCGACACCGCAATTTCCACGATAATAATGCCTTTTGAAGTGTCAGAAGAGGTATTCTATCCCATTCCTCCTGAACAGCTTTCCAGAATCCTGTAAGGGTTTTGGGGTGACGTTTGGATAATGCAGATTTTAAAAGTCCGAAAGCACAAAAATCCATAGGTGATACATCGGGAGATTTAGTAGGGATCTCAGTGAAGGGTATGGCCTTGATACCACTTTTTTGTTCCATTTCTTTTAGGAAATTTACAGTGGATTTTGATGTGTGACTGCTAGCTTTTACCTGATGGAGTCTCACAGATTGATGGCACTGTGGGTAAAGCGATGGTATTGCATTCAGAAAAATTGGCGATAAAATATGTTCATGATAGTGTTTGGAGTTAATCTTGACATTTTTTTTCCACTCTCTTTATTTTTAACTTGCCATTATAAGAAAAACCAGCAACAATCATGAATCACTTAGAAAAACTTTCTTTCGATTCTTTGAACGATGTACTTAATTTTTTTCTCCCCTTTTATGATAATAAATGGCTCTTTTTTGTTGCAGTCATTTAAATACATGATTCATCTATTGTGACAATTGTTTCCCATTTTTCTTTGGATAAGTGTTTCTCATATAGAATTCTGCAGCGTATCCTGCATTCAGCGATATGATTTGGAAGAAGACGATGCACATTGCGTTTCTTTGCTTTCTCAAGATTTAAATCAACGTTTATAAATTTTGTTTACAGTGGACACCGAGCATTTAAATCATTCTGCAACTGTCCTTTGACTAGGGGGATTATCTTTTAACATTAAACAACGTACCTTTGCAATAGTCGAAGATGTCCATTTTTTCCTTGGATACTTGTTTGGAATTTTTGTCCCACTTGAGGCTCCAATTTGACGTTTTTTTTTTCCTTTCTTGTTGACGATATTACCTATCGACGCTTTAGATATCACAAAACCATGACTCTCACATCGTTTTTGGATAACGGAGTATGCATATTTCTCTTCGGAAAGAGCATAAATGTAGCCTTCGAACCACTGCTTTGTTAAAAACGCCATTTTGAATAAAAACAAAACTTTCAAGCCGCACACGATAATTTTGACTTTTAAAAACATAGTGCAATTGCAATTATTTCATTTCCAGCAAACGATATTTTATTACCGCTTACCAAAATCGTCAAAAAAATGTGCGAACAGCCTCTGTATATATAATGGTCAAATACCACTAACTCATTCTCCCACTCACTCACAGACTGAATACTGTATCTCCGGAAGCATAAGGCCTAGGAAGCTGAAATTTTGCATGGCGGTTCCTGGCAGGCCCTAGGTGGTCCTTTAGAAATCTTTATAAACAATTCGAATTTTAAGGAGATTAATAAAGCCCCCCCCCCCCAAAAAAAAGAAAACTCTCACACAGCATATCTGAAACTATGAGGTCTAGGAAGCTGAAACTTTGCATGGTGGTTCCCGTTAGGTCCGAGGTTGTCGTTTGGAAATCTTTATAAACAATTTGAATTTTAAGTGGATTAATAGAGCCTTTATCCCCCCATCATAAAAAAACACTTACACTATATATATGATACTATGAGGTCTAGGACGCTGAAATTTTGCATGGTGGTTCCCGTCAGGTCCGAGGTGGTCGTTTGGAAATCTTTATAAACAATTTGAATTTTAAGTGGATTAATAGAGCCTTTATCCCCTCCCCATAAAAAAACACTTACACTATATATATGATACTATGAGGTCTAGGACGCTGAAATTTTGCATGGTGGTTCCTGTCATGTCCGAGGTGGTCGTTTGGAAATCTTTATAAACAATTTGAATTTTAAGTGGATTAATAGAGCCTTTATCCCCCCCATAAAAAAACACTTACACTATATATATGATACTATGAGGTCTAGGACGCTGAAATTTTGCATGGTGGTTCCCGTCAGGTCCGAGGTGGTCGTTTGGAAATCTTTATAAACAATTTGAATTTTAAGTGGATTAATAGAGCCTTTATCCCCTCCCCATAAAAAAACACTTACACTATATATATGATACTATGAGGTCTAGGACGCTGAAATTTTGCATGGTGGTTCCCGTCATGTCCGAGGTGGTCGTTTGGAAATCTTTATAAACAATTTGAATTTTAAGTGGATTAATAGAGCCTTTATCCCCCCCATAAAAAAACACTTACACTATATATATGATACTATGAGGTCTAGGACGCTGAAATTTTGCATGGTGGTTGCCGTCAGGTCCGAGGTGGTCGTTTGGAAATCTTTATAAACAATTTGAATTTTAAGTGGATTAATAGAGCCTTTATCCCCCCCCCATAAAAAAACACTTACACTATATATATATGATACTATGAGGTCTAGGACGCTGAAATTTTGCATGGTGGTTCCCGTCAAGTCTGAGGTGGTCGTTTTGAAATCTTTATAAACAATTTGAATTTTAAGTGGATTAATAGAGCCTTTATCCCCCCATAAAAAAACACACTATATATATGATACTATGAGGTCTAGGACGCTGAAATTTTGCATGGTAGTTCCCGTCAGGTCCGAGGTGGTCGTTTGGAAATCTTTATAAACAATTTGAATTTTAAGTGGATTAATAGAGCCTTTATCCCCCCTCCCATAAAAAAAACACTTACACTATATATATGATACTATGAGGTCTAGGACGCTGAAATTTTGCATGGTGGTTCCCGTTAGGTCCGAGGTGGTCGCTTGGAAATCTTTATAAACAATTTGAATTATAATTGGATTAATAGAGCCTTTATCCCCCCTCCCCCCCAAAAAAACACTTACACTGTATATATGATACTATGAGGCCTAGGACGCTGAAATTTTGCATGGTGGTTCCCGTTAGGCCCTAGGTGGTCGTTTGGAAATCTTTATAAACAATTTGAATTTTAAGTGGATTAATAGAGGCTTTATCCCCCCTCCCCAAAAAAAACTAAAAAAAAAAAAAACTCTTACACTGTATATCTGAAACTATGAGGCCTAGGAAGCTGAAATTTTGCATGGTGATTCCCGTTAGGCCCTAGGTGGTCGTTTCGAAATTTTTATAAACAATTTGAATTTGAAATGGATTAATAAATCCTTAACCCCCCCCCCCCCCAAAAAAAAAAAAAAAAAAAAAAAAAAAACTCTCACAGTGTGTCTCTGGAAACATGAGGTCCAGGAAGCTGAAATTGTGTATGGTGGTTCCTCATAGGTCCCTACGTGGTCGTTTTGAAATCTTTTTAAACAATCTTAATTTTAAGATAATTAGTGGGGCTTTAATCCCCCCCCCAAAATAAAAACTCTTCTGGTACCATTAGGCCTAGGAAGAAGACATTTTGCATAGG